>CAUYQV010170371.1:0-18390 GCA_963574575.1 Galagoides demidoff
AACTCCTAGTTATAGAAGCAGCAGCCACAATTCAGTAGTTCCTAAATAAATTTTTATACCTCACTCTCTTTCCTTCCTCCAATCTCTTCTACAACTCTCTGTTGACTAAACATACCACAAGGCAGAAAATAAGGCAGCCTACTATTCACTCCATACTGATCAACTTCCCATAGTTCAGGGCACAGTGGAAAACAAAGAACTGATCTGACAGTTCTGAGAAGCAAAGGGAAGCTGTCCAGTCAGTGCTATCTGGTGCAATCTGTTTAGGATTTTTTTTTTAATTTCAAGTTAAAGTGAGGATACAAACAACTAGGTTACAATATTTGCATTTGTCAGGGAGTCCCCTCTTATAGTTTTGTCCTATATCCAAAAAGTGTGCCATATACCCTTACATGGTGTTCATTAAGTGGGAGCACACCAATCCCCCCTCCTCCACCCCTCTACCTTGTTCCCCCATCTCCACAACCTGAATTGAATTATTCTCTTATGTCAGCCTGTAGATGGTCTGTTGTTTTAAAGACTAGGTCCTGTCTAGTAAAGGGTTTATGAGGATAAAAACAAAGGATAACGGTTCTTTGTAGCTGCATAGGGCAGACAGACTCATAAACTGCAAATCAGTTTTGAGGCCTGGTTCATTGATTCACTATAATAAAGTGTTAACTTGAGAAAATGCACAAAATATTCTCTTATCCTCTTTTGTGAAGTAAAAGTATCCTGTTCTGTTTGTCAGTCAAATATAAAGATGTCCTTGAAAACAAGTTTTTTCAAGAAACTTAGATTTCAACAATTGCTTTCGTATTTTATAGAATGTAACTTTTAAGAGCCTTGGGGCATGTTAAACTTCTGGTTTTGCTTATTAATTCATGAATTACGTGAATAATAGTTTCAATTTCTCACCTTCTTTAATAGTCCTAAGACCCTTCGAATTTGGATGGCACCTGTGGCTCAGTGAGTAGGGCACCAGCCCCATGTAATGGGGATGATGTGTTCGAACCCGGCCCTGGAAAAACTGCAACAAAAATATAGCCGGGCATTCTGCTGGTCACTTGTACTCACAGCTACTTGGGAGGCTGAGGCAAGAGAATTGCCTAAGCCCAGGAGTTGGAGGTTGCTGTGAGCTGTGATGCCACAGTACTCTACCGAGGGTGATAAAAGTGAGACTCTGTCTCTAAAAGAAAAAAAAAGACCTTGAATTCAATCCATTTCCCCTTTGTACTTTGAGGTAGATATCCAACCTCAATAGACTTCTTATGTTAACTAAAATTATAAGGATCTCTTATATTTCCTTCCATTTCTAGTATCTCTTTCTATAACATCATATAGATAACAAATGTATGATTTGATGCAGTGACTTCTACTTTGTATAAGTTCTACCGGCTGGATATCAAGTTCATAGTAGAATTAACCTACTTAAACCTTTATTTCTCTATTTATAAAGTAGGAAAAAAAGCCATAATTCAAGTTTCTTTTGTGTAATGTGTTCTTCCTCGGTTTCCTTTTCAGGATTCCAATTCATGGTCTTTACTAAATTATACAAAAATGTAGGATATAGATTATGCACAATATGCAAATTGTTGCTAAGAAAATTATGTTTTAAAAAATATTTTCAGTATTTTCTTTACTTCTGTAAACACATATACAGAAGAGTTAATGTAGCTTGGTATATAATAATGAGTTGTGAGAGTTTCCACTTATAAGTCTGATAATTCTTCATTATTTTATGGCATTGGTGTTTTGTCAGGAGAAATCTCAAGCCTGTTTTGTTCTCTATTTCTTTCTAAGTAATCTATTTTTCTCTGGTATTGACATTTTTATTCTGAAAATAAATTATTCCTAGCCCTAAAACACCGTATCAATAGGATATGACAGGAGGAGGGAAGGCATGTGGACATCTCCCCTAATGGGCACAATGGGTGGTTGGATACCAGGCCCCACAGGTGAGGAGTTTTCATTCATCTGGTTCTTTACCTTGGAAGTGAGAACAACGTAATCTAAAGATTTGTAGTCTCACATTAATTTATAAATAAAAAATATATAAATTAAAGAGATTGACACAATCATATTTCTACATAATAAATGTAACTTTCGGTTTAGTAACCAGACATCACTATAAAGAAGTCTGGCTGAGAAAGGAAGATAGAAATGGAATCATAGCTAGTAGTGGTTAGAAGATGTAGAAAGATTCACCGAAGGACTAAAGAGGTTATACAGTGTTTTTCAGTTAATGGGAAAGAGCCAGTGTTAAGGCAGATATATAGTGGCTAAAAAAATGCCACAGCTGAAGGAATCAATGATCAATATAGCTGAGAAGACAGAAGAAAATAAGGATGAGACCATAATGGGTGCAAGTGCACTTTTCCTCTGAGTCTTTGGGAAATAGAACAGAAAATGGTGGGTACCTGAAAATGAGGTCCAAGGGAAAATATTGAGGAAATAGTCCCTATAGGTTTAAATTTCTCTGTGAAGGGGGAAGTAACACCCAGGTTACCAGGAGAGTTTTAATGTAGAGTTTTGTGGTGAGTTTGTCAAGCATAGCAAAGGTTTGATGGACTGCCATGAGTAATGGGAAAGACAGGACCACAGAAGATTGTTACGAGTCCAAAAGAAATCCAGCATCATGAATTATAGCTCCTGCCTTGTGTGATTTCTTCACTATCTCTCAGCCATTCAGAAATAGGGAGTGAAAATACAGGCAGCTTGTCCTAGGGTTGAGTTTTACAGGAAGGGTGCCTGGCCATGGAGTTTAGACTGGGGAGGGATGACAGTGCTAGAATTGGACTGGCTACCTGGCATAAACCCAGAGGTTTAGAGGCTGCAAATCAGTCAGTTCAAAGAGCAGGTAGATGCAAAGTAATATGCTACTGCAAGCAACATTTGGCAATTAAACAACATTAACAAAACAATGTTAAAGACAATCCCTACTTGCATCCACTTAACTATTTGGCTTTCTCTAACCTGAATCTTTTTGTCTCCTAGCATGATATATGTCCCCTGGCTCCCTCTTCCCAACCCACATAAACTTTTGCTTATTGGCAATTTCACAAGCAATACTCTCTTTAACTCACCTCCTAACTTCAGTGTAACATGCACCTAAGCCGTCAAAATACATGGCCACACTTGGGACCCAGTTATCAATTAAGCCTATGATATTTTTATGTTCCTCACTGTCCAGTAAGGAAACCACATCATTAAGGTCCAAGTAAATGTATGCTTCCTTAACACATGAGCATGCCCCACATGACAGATTCTTAAGCACCATCTACCCTTTTCCTCAGATCCTCCTTCAACCAGCCCAGTATCCGCCACAACAATAACCCCTCAAATACTTCTACCCACCTTCACCCACCTGTGCGATCCTCTGCTCACTGACAACTTTTTCTTAGATTAATTAATGCTGGGAGAATGGGGACCAAAGACCCCAATCTTGGCAAATAAAAGCACCCTCAGAAAAAGAGGAAAACTAAAAAGCTGAGTGAGTCTGAACAAAGAAAAGTCAGCTAGTTTATATTTAAGCCAGCCATTGCTAGCAGCCTTCTTGCCTTTCTGAAATTCTAGAGTGTTGAGGATACAGCTTACAAACACCCTGCAGGGTCTCTGAGGAAAATAATGTTCATAGAAGATGCTATGACAAGTCCTAAAGAAAGATACATCTTTTCAGGCATTTCCTGCCCATTAAAGAGGAAAAGAAGATACCCATTGTGGAGATTTGCATTTGCCTGGGGCAGACACCAAAGGAGTAGTTGGAGCTCTGAGAAATGGGCAGAACTTATATCCCTTATAGCAGAGGAAAATCCTCTGTGGTGGTGATGGGAACAAAATGCCTCCCTCCCACCAATCCCTCAGGGGAGATGAATGCTGATGCCATTTTCCTCCACAGAGAACTAGCAGAGTTTAACATCTTCCTAGAAATCTGTGTGTGTGACCTCACGCAGGAGACTCTCCCAATACAAGGCTCAGATTTCAGATTACTGGAGGCCACCCTTAAGGTTAAATAATAACAATAGAAACTGATATCATGAATCTGAGAAACTGCTGACACCTTGTTCCCTCCCCCATTTTACCCTCCAGGCAAATAGACTTCAATAAAATCAGAGCGGACTAAACATTCTGGGCCATTGCCAGAATCCCAGGATGGGCAATGGATCCCTGAGCTCCCACTTTTAATTCTACTCTATGTCTCTTGTCTTTGTTTACTGTTGCTCCTAACTCTATATTTCTTCATTCGATCACCATCACTTTCCACAGGTCTCAGGGAATGCTGCTCTGGAGTAGGACACCAACATCTAAACCATCATTTTCTGAAATACATGACTATATTTGTCCTTCTATACAGAAACCCTATCTTGTTTGCTGCTCTAAAGGATATAAAACAGACTATGAGGGAGATGGTGTAGGCTGCAGTAGAATTCCATGAAGGTAAAGAGATGGGAAATAGCCCATCTTCTCAAACTTTCTCAGGCAGAGAAGGGGATGTGGGAGTACATAATATCCATTCCTTGACAAGAGCTCCAGAGCACTGGTCAACTTCTGGAGGCCAAATAAGAATGTGAAGAAATGAACTAACTCCTACCTTTCCCTACTAAGAACAACTCTAGGTTCCCACAAACCAGTGCCCCCAGACAACACAGAGAAAAGAACATTTATTGGGAAGAATCTGTTGATTTTTCTTTTAGGGGAGTAAATTTTCCTCCCAGGAAATGTAGGGAAGCAGAGAGGCTCAGCGATCTCAGCAGAACCAGTCGCGCTGGAAGAAGCCTAGCCAACTTGAAACCTGCAGGGATTTGTGCATGGGGCATTGGGGAACGGGCTCTCTATGGAGGATGGGTGAGGAATGCTCCTAACACAATTGGGGGTTGCCCTTTTCCAGAGCATCTTCTTTCCCCTTCTGTTTTATTCATTTAGAAATCCACTGCCAACCAGGAATCATTTGCTTTCTAATGTGATGTTCAGGAGGAGACCCTGCCTTCAGAGACAGGAAGGGCAGAGATGTGCTCCTAAGCATGTCCTCACACATCTTGTCTATGCTTCCATGAGGGGGGCACAGAAAAGTCTGCCTGCCATTCTTAATTGTCTGTGTATTCTCTGTTGCGTCATGCTTGGTATAAAAGGGAGATTGTATTAGGGCTCCCTCTCCTCCCTTTGTCCACATGTGAGGAGGCATAAGGGGATGATCCAAGCTTGGAACTGAATTTGTTGTTCCAAGCTGTCCTTCATGACAAGCTTTAGAGCTTCTTCTGGGGTCTTAGAGATCCTACCTTCAGAATTTATTGTTCCCACCTGTTCCAATTGTTTCAGGCCTAGGCTCACTCTTGAGAGCCTTGAATTATTCCCTGATTTTCTAGCTCCTTTAGTGAGTTAGACTCAGAAAAGACCTCTCTGGATCACTCAACAGATGAAATTTTGGGCCATTCCTCAGGCTATGTTTCTCATCCTCCTGAGTATCCTTGTTAAATGGCAGCATTTCTGAGCAGCTTTCTTGGAAGCTTCCAGTTTGGCTGAATCCAAAATTTTCTTGCTGAAGATAGAGCCCTATTTTTTTCAGAAGCATAGTGCTGAGGAGAAAAATCTCCAGAAGGATGGGGTTTGGAATATAGGCCTTGGAGAATGTTTTGAGCAATGTGAGGTTGGGAACTGGAGGACAAAGTCTTCCTGGGATTTCTTGATCACAGAGTATAAACCCCACATAATTTCCTGTTCTTTCTGTGACACATTCCAGATCAGATGGAAAATGTCAGGTGGCATAAGACACTGTGCCTCATTCTGGGGTTTATGAAAACACACTCTATAGAACCTAATCTGGGATAGCCAACCAGGTGATAGATTGTGAATGGGGATTGAAATTGGGCCTGAGATTGGTTGTAGTGAGGGTTAAGGACTGAGACTGGGCAGGGTTAGACACATGCAGAGAGGTTGCAGATGGTTAATTACGTGGGATTCTTCAGCTATGAAGGTATTTGAGATTGAAGAACACAGAAGTGTTGAGGCTGTTGAGGAACAGCCACCTGGTACAATGACCACAAAAGGCAGGGACTCACCCTGCAGACACAGGAAATGTCAGGAAAGTTGGATATATTTTGTCTATGTCATCTTCAAAGGACTTTGGACACAAGAGCTGCTGTCCACTTGCAGGTGCTCTTCTTTGCCTTAACTGGTTCACTAAGAAGGGAATCTACTGAGCCACACTTGTTGGGAATTGACACTAACATTCTCCCTAAAGAATTTACCATATTTTGCCATGTATACCGTGCACCGAAGTTTTCGGCCCAAACTTTCTGGAAAACGCACCTCAGTTCTTGGCCAGAAGAGACACATGGGGTGGGCTAACATTCCTCTGTAAACATGCAGATTGTGCCACGTTTCCACAGCCACCCACTCTGTTAAGGCTGCCCCTTCCCTTATTCCCCGGAGCCATTCCCTCCTTATCACATCACAGGCCACACTCAAGATTACCACACGTGTGGCCACCAGGGCAGGAGCTTCTGAGCTGCTCAACCCAAGGGCAGCCATGATGGTCACAGAGACCCACGCAGGGCTCCCAAACTCCTCTGCACAGGGCACCCAACCCCCTCTGCGCAGGGCTCACAACCTCCTCTGTGCTGCAACACCATGAGCCACAGATTCCACCCCACAAGGCCAGGGCCTGCCTCGCCAGCCCCACCACAGCCCCCTCCCTTGGTCATGGCATAGGCGGAGGCCACACTGGCTCACTTCCACCAAATCTGGAATTCTACTGGACCAGAGCCCCATATACCCAGCACACTCAAGAAAGAAAGCACAACAGTTCCAGGAGCTCCATTGGGCCCCACACTTCCAAGCCCTACTACCCACATATGATGCACATCCTTGTTTATCCCTCAAAAATTTGGGTGAAAAGATGCACATTATACACAGCAAATTTGGTAGTTGGAAGTCTGGCCTAAGTTGCTTTGGGAAAGATCCTATTTTCTTTTCCTTGTCCTTCCACATCATGCAATCACTCCACTTTTTAACTTGCCTCTCCAAGAGAGCCATAAAATCAGAGTTGTGCAGGGAGAGATAACCAGATGTTACAAGGTTGGCTGCAGGGTCTCCCACAAATGATGACTCAGAAGGTTAAGGAGAAGAAACTCAGAAGATGCAGGCTGCCACAGGAGGATTCTGACATTGCTAGGCTTGGAGGATCAGTGCCTGTGATTGCTGGGAAATAGTGGACAGCTCATCAGCACCATCTGGAGAGAACATCTCTAGAACAAGCTTCAGTGGGTGGAAACAGGTTTAGTTGAGTCACGACTAAAGTGCCATCTGGTGGCAGGTCACTGATGCCTGATGATGAACATGGGAATCAGTGGGACCACTGCCTGGAATAAACTTGGTAAGAGGTTGACATCTCAGGAAAGGCAGGGATCAAATAACTTCACAGTGTCCATAGAGAAAGTCACCTCTGATCAGAAAACAACATCTGCTCCCTGAGCGTCTCAAGGTGGGAGAAAAGGCACATAGCTGAGGTGCAGAATGTCCACTGGGAATGTGGGATCCAAGGGAGGAACAGGCTCTCAGAGCAGAGAGTGACTGAGTGATGAGGGTGAAGTTAAGTCACATCAGGGGGTCCTCAGACCAGGAGAGAAAATGGACGATAGAGTTGAAGAAGGCTCGGGCAGAGGGGCTGGTGTTAATTCTCCTGGAGGGCTTGCTGAGAATGCAGAGGACAGAGTGGATAAAGATATCTCATGGAAAATATGCGAGTGATCAGGACTACAGAAGGAGCAGGATCTTCAGAGACTCCCAGGACACCAGTAGCTTGACTTCAGCAGTTGTCCAAAGCACATCTCACAGGAGGTCTGGACACACGGCTGACAAATGTGGACAGTATCACAATGCTGTCCTGGAGGCTGCAGAATACAGGAGGCACAAAGCTGCAACCAAGGACCAGAACAAGAAAAGAGGGGCCTGCTCGTCTAGCAGGGTGGGGCTGCCTGAAGCCTGTGCCCCCTTCACCTCACCTCACACACCTGTGACTTGACAATACCCTCTGTGGCCTCCTTCAAAGGCCATCACTCATATTTCCTTCCCATGGCTACCACCTCACATGACCATGGCAGGACACACTGAATACCTGAAATGTATAGAGCATGCTTGCCAAAGGGGTTAGGAAACACATGGAAAGATTCATCACCTTTTTAGAACAGAGAGCAGCTTCCTTCACTCTTCTGCTTCTCTCCAAACCTGGGAAACCAGAAGAGTAGGTGATATGTAAGAAAGATAGGAACACAGGGATCACTGGAGTTCCTTTAGGAGAGACCCCTGGGTTATTTAGCTCTGATGGCCCAAAATCAGCTGACAAAGTTAAATGGTCAACAGTAATATTAACAGAGTCAAGTCTGTGTGGCTTCATTTATGAAGTACATTACCCCACCTGCTCCTCAAAACCCCCACGTGAAGCTGAGACATCAGTGGTTACTTCAAAGAGGAAGTTGAGCACCCAGGAAATTAAAGTACTGATACACTCAGGAAGTGTATCAGTCAGGAAGTGCTGACTCCCAACCAACCTGTAGTCTTTCCTGGACATCTCCCTTGGCCACCTATTGGGGAATAACCAGTGCCTAGGTCAGTCACGGCTTCCTGCCCACAGATGGGCAGAGCGAAGACCCTGAGAAGTGTCTCATTGCTTAATATCTTCCTAGGAGCCTTCCTCAAAAGGCTCTCTTTTCCCAGACATTCTCTGAGAGCATGGACCTGGGGCCTCACGGAAGTAACAGAAAGGTTCACCATTGGAGAGCCATTGTATCAAATACACAGAACCTTACCTTTTAATGTTCCACCTTCCTTTCGCACATTGGCTCTGCCCTGATGCTGCTGAGAACAAAAGGAAAAGAATGAGAGGCTGAGAGTTGCTTCTCTCACACCTCTTCCCTAAGAGGCTCAGACATTCATTATCCTATAATAATGTTGGCTTAGTGCCTGTGGCTCAAGTGGCTAAGGCGCCAGCCACATACATCTAAGGTGGTGGGTTCAAATCCAGCCCAGGCCCGCCAAAACAACAATGACAGCTGCAACCAAAAAATAGCCGGGTGTTGTGGTGGGCACCTGTGGTCCCAGCTACTTGGGAGGCTGAGGCAGGAGGCTCGCTTGAGCCCAGGAGTTGGAGTTTGAGCCACAGCACTCTACCCAGGGGGATAGCTTGAGGCTCTGTCTCAAATAATAATAATAATAATAATGTGACTACTCATTTTAACAAATAGAAAGATGTTCCTCTTATCCATTTTTAAAAATGACAGAATATTTCCCATTTTCCTTCTCTGAGAAAATCAAGGGAGGATTTTGTTGTGGAATCTCCACTTAGTGTTCTCAGCAGTCCCCTGCTTAAGGAGGATACAGACTCAGAAACCAACTGTCAGATCTGCTCTCTCAAAGGACCCTGTATTCTGAGGACAAGCTTGGATGGTCTGGACATTGCTCTCCTGAGCAGCTCAACATGAAGGAAGGGTTGGCTGAGTGATACCTAATATGGGAAAGCAACGATCAAGTGTCATTTTCTCAATATGCCAATCCAGAATCACAAAGTCACGTGTTCGGGGATTTATCCAAGAAGTCTCTACCACACCCAAATAGGCAGCCTATGAGCCTAACGTGGAAGCCTTCATCCTCCTGAACCCCTAGCCCTGCCCAACCTCTCCCCCTGGAGGAGTGATGCTCTATCACTCTCCAACCCAATAAGACTCATTTAGAAATGTGCAAATAAAAATGGGAAACAGCAACAGGGAATCTCTCTTGGGAGTTCCTTACCTTTTGGATGTCTGAGTATTTCCAGAAGGTTGGTGAAAATGCTTTCAACACAAAGTAGCAGAGGTACAAAAGGAACAACCTGAAACAGAAGTACACCTCAGCCAGAGCTCATATGGTTGTTCAGAAAACAGAGACTCTTCTGCACTGTCTGGACAGTGTGGCTGCCTGAAGCAACTGAGTGTTGAGGGTGCCCAGGCTTGGCTGTAGCCCCAGGCCTGCATCACACAGCCCAGGAGAGTCACAATGGGGTTTTGAGGGTGGGGAGGAGACAACAGGAGGAGGGTAGCTACAGTCCCCACCCACCATCCCAGTAGACCCTCTGATTTTTTTGGGACTTCTAGGTCCCTCTGCCTGCCTCCATCATCCCATTTTACAACTTCACCCTTTCTTCATACCATATGTTTGCCTCAGTGAAATGTTCTGTTTGTTTTATCTGTAACCCAGATATTACCAGAGCCCCCCTTTGCTTTGTGTAGCCTTTGACCTAGACCTTGGAAGTCTGAAACAGCTGGAATTTCTGCTTCTACAGAATTATACAGATCCTCAAATTCATCTCATCTACAGAATTTTTTTGCCTTACTCTAACCTAGAGGTAAAACTTAAAGTTCTATTACTTATTTTAGTCCTATGAATGTTGAATAGAAAATGTTTTCAAGTCAGCCTTTAGTGTTTTCAATCAGAGTAGCTAACTCAAATAAAACTAATAATATATTATTCAACATTCCAAAATAAAATAAGTATAAAATGAATGTATATAATTAAAACTCCAAGTGATATTGGAGGTAAATTTAGAGCACTTATTTCTCTGAAGTTAGTGAAACAAACTGTACAATGACTTCAGACATACTCTATACACACACACATATGCACACACCCATGCTTTGATGAATGAGTCCAATACTTTCTAATTCAGGAATCAATTCCCTCCTATTACTTCAACCTTCTTTTCATTATATTGACCATACCTTTTTTTCTAACCCTACCTAAGGAACAGATAGTCCCAGGCCTCTACATTAATTTCATTACAAGTCTGTGGCTCCCCTAAGCCAGGCATAGCTCACAGTGTGATAAACTGTTGACTCCCTCAGCCCATGGTGGCAAGGTAGGACCCAGAAATGTCAAAACCTTCAGGCAGAATCTGGTCTTACCTAAGTCTTCCATGGGCCATGTGAATGTGACCTTTCCTATATGCAGGCTCTTCATGTCAGGTGTATATACTCCCTATTTTCTGCCACCATTTTGTATACCTTCCTCATAAACAACTTATCAGATGATAGCTGTCTTCTGAACTGTCTCCCAAATTCTCATATCTCTCGTAAACTCTGCAGCCCTTCACTTACCAAGAGCTTCCTCTCTCTCTTTCCTTTGATATGCATCCTCAATCAAGTTTTCATTTAAGAAATATTTCCTTCTGGAAACTAGGAGACACAGACATCTATATATTTGGGACTCTGCCCTTGACCTCATAATGCAGTTGTAGCAGTAAGTCCCACATAGTTCAAGATGCAAATGGGGAGAAGCAATTTTCCTACCCCCAGCATTTGTAACTGCCAAGTCATCTCTGGAACAAATTAGATACTGTAGGACATAACTGCTTGCACACAACATGTCCCTTCTTAACAATGGCATTATAGTGCCTCACGGATGTGCATTAATTGGCTATTCACAAAACCAAACGTGGACATAAAAATTAAATTTTCAACAATTGTGGGATTATTTTACAGTTTATTATACTCATATTATAGAATATCATACATTTTGTTTATTTGTATTTCTAGATGGAGTCACTCACCCAGGCTGGAGTGAAGTGGTCCAATCATAGTTCACTGTAAAATCAGACTCCTGGGTTCAAGAGATCCTCCTGCCCCAGCCTCCAAATTATCTGGGACTATAGTCATGCATCACCTCTAATTTTGTAGAGACAGGATATTGCTATGTTGATCTGGCTAGTTTTAGATACATATCCTCAATCTTTCTGCCTCAGCCTCCCGAGAGACTATAGGCATGAACCAGGTGCACCTGACCTGTAATATTATATTCAATGAGGTGGTGAATATCTTCAAATATTTTAAGTGTATTAACTAAAGTACAAAAATAGATGAAAAACCCAATATTTTTGTATATATCACACATACATACAAAGGTATAAATGAAAATGCTAACCACATGAATGGACATGTTAATTAGCTTGATTGTGGTGACTATTTCACAATGATGGCATATATCAAAATATCAAGTTATATGCCCTAAATACATACAATTTTTAATTATCAAGTGTACATCTTAAAGCTGGAGAAAATTCAAACTGAGAGACATTTTCCAAAACAAACAACTGATTTTAAAATGGGCAAAATATTTAAATAAGTACATCATAAAAGATGAGATCCAAATAATCAACAAGATTATGCAAAGATAAGATGCTCGACCCCATTACTCATCAGGAAAGAGCAAACTAAAACTACAATGAGTACCACTGTATACTACTCATATAGCTAAAATGAAAACACTGACAATATTACGTGTTGACAAGAATGCAGAGTAACTGAAAATCTCATACTTTGCTGATGGGAATTTATGTTGGTACATCTGTTTTGAAAAATTGTTGGACAGAATCCCCATACCCTTTAACAAAGCATTTCTAGTCCTAACTGTATACCCAAGAGAATTGAGTTCAATGACTACCAAAAGACATGTAAAAAATTTTCATAGCAACTTGACTCATAGCACTCCACACCAAAAAATCCTAATAATGAAGAATAAAAAAATAACTTGCAGTTTATTTGCATCATAGATATGAATAGATATAATTTTAAATATTCATCTCAGTATACAGGTAAAATAGGAGATGAGGTCCATGTTTTCTGGATGTATCCCAATGATCACCTCTCATTTTGTGGCTTGTCCTTTAACTCTCTCTATCATGAATTTTGTTGAATAAAGTTCTGAATTTTCATAAGTTACAATCTATCATTTGTTATTGTGAGAGTGTGTATGTGTGTGTGTGTGTGTATTTATGTCCTGTGTAAAAATCTTTGCATAGTCAAGAGGTAGAGCAAGATGGCCAAATAGAACCCTCCAGGGATTGCCCTCCTGCAGGAACACCAAATTGAACAACTAGGCACACAGAAAAACACCTTGGTAAGAACCAAACAACAAATAAGCAATCACAGTACCTAGTTTTATCATCATTAACATAGAAAAAGTCATTGAAGAAGGTAGAAAAGATGGTTTGCTTTGGCCATACAACATCACAACCCTCCACTATCCCCACCAGATTCAGGGAAGTGCTGGGTGGGGAGAGAATCTATGTGCTTGGGGAAAGGCGGGCACAGGACTGTGGGACTTCACACTGGAACTCAGGGTGACACTAACACAGGGGAACACAACACAGGGCAGAATTCTGCTGGCACCCATGAAGGGAGCATGCAGACCAGCCCCAGAAGGAAATCTTTCACCCAGCAGTCGGAACCTGAGTTCCAGATAGCTCCACCACCAGCTCATGAAAGTGGCCTGAGGCCAGGAATAAATGTGAAACATAGTCAGGCCACAAGGACTGTGGTCCTTGGACAAGTCTTGGTGCAGCTCTAGGCTTAGAAGCAATGGACTTGGGGAGCTCATAGCTGGAACACCAGCTGTGGTGGCTAAGGGAGTGCTTGCATCACCCGTCCCCCAACTCCAGGCAGTATAGCTCAGGGTGAAGCTCCTCCCACTTGGGAAAAGGAAAGGGAAGAGTACAGGGAACTTTCTCATACACTTCAGCCACCATAAAACCATTGCCACACAGATACCTGAAGTTCTTGATTGCAGACATTAGCTCCTAAATGACAATACTAGATGTTACCCTAGACCACAAGGGAACATTTGTCCCTGAAGGGAAGGACCCAGCCCTGGCAAGATTCACCACATGCTGACTAAAGAGCACTTGAGCCTTGAATAAACATCTGCTGTAACCAGGCTACATAGTCTGGTGTGACCAAAACAATCCCAGCAGTGGTGGCTGTGGGAAGGAGTTGCATCATCACTTCCCCAACTCCAGACAGCCCAGCATGGAGAAGGAGACTCCTTCCATTTGGGGGAAAGTGAAGAAAGAGAGTGAGATGGTAATCCAGGGAATTCTCCCCTGCCTTACTCAGGTCCACCAAGGCAGTACCACCAGGAGGCCGCAAGAGTCTTGCCATTTCTGTGCTTGAGCGCCCCCTAGTTTTGACATGGCTGTGCTGACCAAAGACTTAGATCACAACACTCAACTCCCTCTGAATACCAAAAAGGATGGGTACAAATATGCCCAGACTGCAAGCATTAGAATAAGTACAGAATGTTTCAATGGCCAGACAACAGTAAACATCCACAAGCATCAAGAACATCCAGGAAAAGAAGACTTCACCAAATTAAGGCACCACTGACCAGTTCCAGAGTGATGGAGATGAATATCTTGGTATATCTCAAGGCCGTGAAGATATGACCTTATGGTTTTATTTTAACTTTTATATTTACCTCTATGATCCATCTTATATTTTTTTCAGTGTGTGTTCGGTACAAGTTGTTCTTTTTCTCCCTATATATGTTTAATTATTTGACTTTTTTTCTCCACTAAACTATCATGAAATTTTTGTTGTTATATTAACATACTGAATAGTGCCTTCTGCACTCTTGTTCTATTTGTCCACACTGCTTCAATTTATACTACACTGTCTAAATTAATACCACACTACTTTGATTAAAAAATCTTTACGTTAATTCTTGAAATCTGATGCCATCACATTACCAACTGTGTTCTTTGCTTCAAAGATTGAGCTTTTCGCTCCATAGTTCAATGTAGTAACAAAGGACATTTAAAAAATTTTCAGTATATTTACTCAATTGATAAATACCAATATCTCTCCATTTATTTGGAGTCTTACATTTCTCTCAGCATTTGTCTTTTCTTTTTCAGTATGAAAAATTTTTATATCTTTTGTTAGATCTTACCTAAATGTTTGATGTTTTATGTTATTTTTTCCTGTATTTCATTTTTAAAGTGTTTATATTTGATATAGAGAAATATAATTTTGTATTTTTTACTTCTATACAATTTTTTCAGATTCACTTATTTATTCTAGTATGTTGCTTGCAGATTCCTTAGGGTACACAATTATGTTCTTTGTGATTAATAACATTTTCCATTATTCATTTCTTTTCCAATATTAATACCTTTAAGTTATTTTTCTTGTCTTCTGGAAGTGTGCAGAAAAAGTTCAAATGGAAGTGGTATTTCTTTTTCTGACCCCAGCAAGAAAGTGTTCAATGTTTTACCATTAAGTATGATTTGGCTGAAGGATTTTTGTAATACTCTTAATCAGATTAAGAAAATTTTCTTTTGGGGGAGAAGGTAAGATGGCAGACTACAGTCAGCTTTCCACAGAGGCTCCCATCCAGAAGGAGAGTTAAAAGACAAAGTTTAGCAAGTAAGCCAATGGTTTGGAGCTGAGTCAACAGAAGGTTGAAGAACACACATCAACCCTGCTGAGGTGAGCTGCAACCCCAAAGATACAAACAAAAGGTACTAAATCCATCACCAAGTAGATGGGAGTCCCCTCCCCCAGGAGACAGGCTCACAGTAAACTTCATACAAACAAGTGATCCAAGTTCAAACATCCTCCCAGTCCATCCCAAGGGAGATACCCTCTAAAAACTGGACCTCCTACTCATACTAGGGTGCCATGCCACTCTCCCACCAGGCTTCTGCATAGCCAGGAACACAGTAAGTAAAGGAAGTAGACAGCCTTCAGAATGGGAGAAGATATTTGCTGGTTATGTCTCCAACAAAGGTTTAATAACCAGAATCCAGAGAAAACTCAAAAGCATTAACAAGAAGAGAACAAGTGATCCCCTCTCAGGGTAGGCAAGGGACTTGAAGAGAAAGTTCTCTGAAGAAGACAGTTGCATGGCCTACAGATATATGAAAAAATGCTCTCCATTCTTAATCCTCAGAGAAATGCAAATCAAAACTACTTTGAGGTATCATCTAACACCAGTAAGATTAGCCCATATCACAAAATCACAAAATCACAGATGTTGGCATGGTGGTGGTGAAAAGGGAACAACACTTCTACACTGCTGGTGGGATTGCAAACTAATACGTTCCTTTGGAAAGATGTTTGGAGAACACTTAGAGAACTAAAAATAGCCCTGCCATTTGATCCTACAATTCCTCTGCTAGGTATATATCCAGAAGACCAAAAATCACACTACAACAAAAATATTTGTACCATAATATTTATTATAGTCCAATTCATAATTGCTAAGTCATGGAAGAAGCCCAAGTGCCCATCAAACCACAAATGGATCAATAAATTGTGGTATATGTATACCATGGAATATATGCAGCCTTAAAGAAAGATGGAGACTTTACCTCCTTCATGTTTCCATGGATGGAACTGGAAAATATTCTTCTTAGCAAAGTATTCCAAGAATGGAAGAAAAAGTATCCAATGTACTCAGTCCTACTATGAAACTAATTTATAGCTTTCATAGGAAAGCTATAACCCAATTTTAGCCCAGGAATATGGGGAGAGGGGAGAGGGAAGTGAATGGAGGGGGCAGGGTAGGTGGACAGAGGGTGATTGGTGGGATCACGCCTTTGGTTCATCCTATAAGGGTACCTGTGAATCTGTCTAAATGTAGAATATAAATGTCTTAACACAATAACTAAAAAAAGACATGAAGGCTATGTTAATCAGTTGGATGTAAGTATTTCAAATTGTATATAGAAACAGTACACTGTACCCCATGATAGTATTAATGTACACTGCAATGATTTAATAAAAAAAAGAAAGAAACTTACATTTCAACAATTGTTTTCACATTTCGTAGAATGTATTTTTTAAGAGCCTTTGGGGATGTTGAACTGCTTCTCTCTGATTAATTCATGAATTACCTAAGAAATCGTTTCAAATACCTACCTTCTTTAATAGCCTTTATTTTATTTTATTAAGTCAAATACACATACACATAGATCATGGATACATTCATGCAAATGTGGGGCACAAAGTGCTGATTTTTTTATACAATCTAATGTGATTACATTTAACCAATCAACATAGCTTACACCTCATTTACTTGTACTTTAAGGTAGATATCCAACCTCAATAGACTTCTGTTAACTAAAAGTATAAAGTTCTGTGTCTCTTTCCATAACATCATACAGATCCCAAACGTATGATGTGATGCAGTGACTTCTACTTTCTATAAGTTCTACCAGCAGATATCGAATTCACAGTAGAATTAACCTACTTAAACCTTTATTTCTCTACTTATAAAATAGAAAACAAAGCCATAACTCAAGTTACCTTTATGTAACATAAGAATTAGAATGTGTTCTTCCTTGGTTTCCTTTTCAGGATTCCAATTCATGGTCTTTTTTGAATTATACAAAAATGTAGGATATAGATTATGCACAATATGCAAATTGTTGCCAAGAAAATTATATTTTAAAACATATTTTCAGTATTTTTATTTAATTTTGTAAACACATGTACAGAAAGGTTAATGTAGCTGGGTATAGAATAGTGAGTTGTAAGAGTTTCCACTTATAACTCTGATAATTCTTCAGTATTTTATGGCATTGGTGTTTTATCAGGACAAATCTCAAGCCTGTTTTGTTCTCTATTTCTTTCTAAGTAATCTATTTTTCTCTGGCATTGACATTTTTATTCTGAAATAAATGATTCCTAGCAGTAAAATACCAAAATATCAATAGGATTTGTGTAGGGGGTTTTCATTAATATTCTCTAGAGTGTGGTGAGGCTTTCAATCTGTGATGAGATTTTTGGATTCACTGTAATATTTGATTCACTTTACTATAACTTTCATGTTCTCTTTTTTTCAACTTGTTTCTGGGTTTTTTTGTGTGCAAATACCATTTTTTTTAAGTTAGAGTTCCATGTACTCTCCATACCCGACTTTCTTTCTTGTTTTATACTCATTGTTATTTTAATCTTCCTAAGACTATCAATTCTGTCCTGAATTTCCAATGCTGTCTAGACCACTGATTTTTTTTTTTTTTTGAGATAGAGCCTCAAGCTATCCCCGTGGGTAGAGTGCTCTGACATCATAGCTCACAGCAACCTCCAACTCCTGGGTTCAAGTGAGTCTCCTGCCTCAGCCTCCCAAGTAGCTGGTACCACAGGCACCCACCACAGCACCCAGCTATTTTTTGGTTGCAGCCATCATTGTTGTTTTGGCGGGCCCAGGTTGGATTTGAACCTGCCACCTTAGGTGTATGTGGCTGGAGCCTTAGCCACCTGAGCCACAGGCACTGAGCTAGACTGCTGATTTTAATCATTTTTTCTGACTCTTACTTTCTGTCTGCTATTTCCAGATCAATTTCATTTTCATCTAAATTTCTTCTTTACACTGTCTCTTGTTCTTAATATGTCAAGAACATGAAAGAGATAATTTCTTTTTTTTTTTTTTGAGATGGAGCCTCAAGCTATACCCCTGGGTAGAGTGCCATGGCATCACAGCACATAGCAACCTCCAACTCCTGGGCTCAAGCGAGTCTCCTGCCTCTGCCTCCCAAGTAGCTGGGACCACAGACGCCCGCCACAACGCCCGGCCATTTTTTGGTTGCAGCCATCATTGTTGTTT
>CAUYQV010170372.1:0-26384 GCA_963574575.1 Galagoides demidoff
ATATATAGGTGATCTTTCCAGTCACCCTCCCACCACCCAACCGCCCTTCTCCCCTCCCCTTTCAAATAACGTCCTATTTCAAATATCATAGCTTTCTGTAGGACATAGTCAACCCATAATAGTCTTCCTCTACCCCCCCCAAATTCATGTCCTTTCTATACTAAAAAATACATTCACCCCATCCCAACATACTCAAAAGTTTTAACCAGTGTGGCATCAACTCCAAGTCTAAAAACTCATCTATGCTGACCATCAAGTCCAAGTCCCCAGGCTACTGCATCCATGGCGCTGGTCTCTAAGTTAGTCTTCCTTAATTTTGTTTTGTCCCTTTCAGTCCAGACTGGCACTGTTTCTGCTGGCATAAAATTCTCAAAAACTTTGTCGGCTCCCATGCCATGCATGGGAATCCAGTCAGCAGACAAGTGGGTCCTCCACAGAGGGCCCGGTCTCTATTCCTGGCTTCAGCTGAGGTAGTCCAGTGTATCCGTGAGTCATATTCTTCACTTATTTAGTGAACCCTGTTGCACCATGCTCTTGGCTGTTTCTGTAGTATGTTATCTGGACAGGCTGAGAAATTCCCAAGTCAAGCTCTGCTTCCTTTTTGCTTCTTCAATTTATCTCTTTCTTCTCACATTTTACTAACACAGTATAAGCAACGGTGAGTTACTAGACTTCACCTACCACACATTGCTTGGAAATCTCCTCAGCTACATAGCCAAGTTTGTCATCATTTCTGAGTTCTACTTTCTTTCCAACAGCATAACGTAATTCAGCCAAGTTCTCTGATGATTTATGACAAGTATCGCCCTTCCCTCAGAGTGTGGTAACATGCTCCTTCTTCCCCAAAGAGATGTCACCAGAAGCACCTATAATGCTCCTAATTCTAGGAAACTTCTGTGCATGAAGACAGTAGAAGCACTCTCCGTCACCCTCCTTTCCTCTTTCTGAGCCCTCACCAGAACTGCCTTTAGTGTCTGTGTTTCCACCAGCAATCTCTCAAAGGTAGTCTGTGCTTTTTCTATCAAGTGCTTAAAAGCACTTCTAGCCTCTACCCATTACACAAGTCCAAAGCTACTGCTAGATTTTTATACCTTGTAACAGTAGCACCCTACTTTCCACTATCAAAATCAATATCAACAATTCATTGATCCCTGTGATTTTCTGGGAGATAGAGAAACATGCCATTGAAATGAGTTCCTAGTCGTAGGTCCAGGCATCCAAATAGCAAGATCAGCGATATGACTATTAGGGTGAACTAGGAGAAAACAACCTCATAATCATTAAAAATGATGAGGCCATATGGTCAGCGTGTGTAACCAACATGGCCAGGAGAAATGGGCAGGCCAAGGAATCAACAAGCTGTGATATACGTATACTATGGAATACTATTCAGCCATTAAAAAAGATGGAGACTTTACATCCTTTGTGTTAACCTAAGTGGAATGCGTTATTCTTAGTAAAGCATCACAAGAACAGAGAAGCAAAAATTCTATGTACTCAAGACTGATATGAGGACAATTAATGATCTAGTACATGTGGGGGAGTGGGGGAAGAGGAGAGCAGAGAGAGGGAAGGACAGAGCAGGGTAGGGTGGTGTCGGTGTGTGACATGCCTTTTAGGGGCAGGACATAATTATAAGAGGGACTTTACCTAACACAGTGATGCTCAACCTTCCGAATGCCACAACCCTATAATACAGTTCCTCATGTTGTGGTGACCCCCAACCATAAAATTATTTTCGTTGCTACTTCATAACTGTCATTTTGCTACTGTTATGATTCAGAATGTAAATATCTGATATGCAGGATGTATTTAGGCGACCCCTATGAAAGGGTCACTTGACCCCCAAAGGGGTCGCAACCCACAGTTTAAGAACCACTGACCTAACAAATGCAATCAATGTAACCTGGTTTCTTGTACCCTCAATGAATCCCCACCAATTAAAAAAAAAAATAAATGGGCAGGCCAAAGATCAAGTGGGAAGGATTGGTGTGGAACGCTGATTTAAATCATCTGGATAAAAACAGGTCAATGACCTTTGACATGGAAGGTTAAAAATTAACTAAAAATTACTACTTGCTACATATTAAAAAGTATGCCACAAAGATAACCTGGGTTCATAAATTCACTGTTTATCTTCCCCCCCCACACACACAGTTATGGCTCTGTCATTAATGTTTAAAAGAGAAAAATGCCCTGGAATTAGACAAAGATTTCTCAGGAAGGAGTGTTTGAATCTTTTATGTTGAATATTTTGCTCCCTTCAATCTCAGACCGTATATTGAGGAATATTTCACTCTTTATGTTTTCAAAGTTCTTCCTAAGTGGTGACTCATTTTCCACAGGCCATAAAGAAAGCTTTTCCATTCAGGGGGCCTGCCTAGGCAGGACACTGACAGATAAACTAAAAACCCACCACGCATTGTCTTCTCAAAATAAATGAAGATACTAATGGGGAGCAAACTCAGTACCAGGTGGAAACCCCACTTTAGAGATTGGTTGTAGCTATTTCTCCAGTGATCACTTTTACATGGGTCCTTTCATGGTGGCGATGGGTTCCCCAATCTAGTCAAGCCAATCAATCCACCCTTCTTTGGATAAACATTCCACTTGTACAAACTGGCTGCCAATGTTAGAGGTGGAATCAGGAGTTATTTCCAATATAAAAACCTGAAGCCACAGGACCAGGACTGTCCTGGTCCTCAGAAAAGGTGATTTATATTTTGTTCGTGACAACACTTGATTCAGAAAGAGAATTTGAGACTTCCTGACTACAAACTCGATCAGAAATTGTCTATTTCTATTCTGCATTTTATTAGTAGTATCCCAGGAATTAATACTCTGCAAAAAAAATACTTTCAAAAACTGCAATGGATTTGGCAATTATAAAGTATGCAATTATTTAATATCTCATTTCCCAGAGGATTATTTCAGATTAATAGAAATCTTTCCCAGCTATTCCCCTTAGCTGCCAGCAGCACTGATCAGTATAAACAACAATCTCAGTTGCTAAACTCACTTAAAACCTAATGGTTCCAGGCTCTAAGAACCTGACTGCGGCTTAAGCATTTCATATTCGAACAGAAACCAATTTAGAGATGGCCACACTGCCGCTGTCGTTAAAGATGGTGCTTCCCCAATCCATTGCCGTGGAAGTTAGATGTGGATCTTGATGACACTCATGTGAAGGGCATTGAAATCTACCTCTGCGGGGGAGAAAGACTAAAGCCCCCAGACACAGAGAAACGTGCACTGGGTCGCATGACTCAAAAGAGTGGAATGGAAATTTAAACTTACTCAACTGTAAACCCATGTTCAACCTTCTATTCATTATCCAAACCTGCTTTAAAAGTGATCTACATATTCTTGAGAATGAAAGGGTGGCTTATAGTCTCACTTCAGATAGTAATTTTAAATGAACATTTGGAAAATATCTTCTTAGTTTGATCCAATGATTGCACTTTCAGTATGCACTCAGATACCTCTGATGGGTCAGATACTGCGCTAGACTCTGAATTCCTGCTCTCAAGGAGTTCCCAGGCTGGCAAGAAGTGAAGGTCATCAGCAAGTCCATCAGGACTGTGAATCATATAGCTTTTGATTACAGACTGCATGGCCTGTGCACAATAATCCTCACAACAGGATGGGGTACCAGAAGGTCCAGGAACTTGCAAAAGCCGCATGATTAGTAAAAGAGGAAGATTTGGCTCGAGTGAGGGGCCCCAGAGTGCACAGGCTTAGCTGTTGTGTCTGTGCTGTAACAACTTGCAGGACTGGAATGAGAGGAGGCACACAGGACGGAAGAAGCGGGAGAAGGTCAGGAAGGCTTCAGGAAGGAAGTGGCCAGCGACAGACCGAGATGTCCCCTGGAGGTGAGGAGTGCCTTTCTCAAAGTGCCCTTGTTCCTCCTCCCATCAGCCAACCCTGAGTCCTATCATTCCAAACATAAATTCTCTCTCTGCAATATTAGCAGCCCACGTGGGAAAAATCATTGTAATGAGGGCTGAAATATCAAGTCAGAAAACAACTCCTAAGGGTTGTGTTTGAATTTTATCCATGATGTGATCTTGTTTAAATGTCATATAATTTTTATTCTGGAAATAAGTATTAAAAGCAAACAAAATCACCCAGTTGGATGACAGTTCAAAGTAATTTAGGCTTCTTAATTATTGGCTAAGCCAATGTTCACTTTCAGATTGATACTTAGAAAAAGCAAGGTGTCCATCTGCTTTATAAACCTCTACTCCCCCAAGGCTTTTTAATTTACCACATTTAAATACTCATTAAAAGGAGTTTCCAGTTCATTAATAACTACATGTTAATGGGCATCTGGAGGAGGGGCATAGAGCAGATGTTTGCTTAGCAATTATGTCTTCTGGAGACTCTCTTTCCTGTCTAAAATATACCAGGTCTACCTTCTATCTTCTGTCCAAGATTTTTGCCATGGGAGAAATTCCCTGATTTTTTTCTAACTCTGAAAGACTAAAGGAGAACTTGACTGACTTACCTAAACCATACTGGACAGAGGTTTTCTATCAGTGATCCCACCATTCCGGCCAAGCTGAAACTTAGTCCCTTACTATTTCCAAGTCATCATTAGCTTTCTCTGTGGAAAAAAAGCCCTCGGTGGTATCTGTGGCTCAAAAGGGTAGGGCACCAGTCCTATATGCTGGAGGTGGTGGGTTCAAACCCAGCCCAAGGCCAAAAAAAAAAAAGAAAGAAAAGAAGCCCCAAAGCAAAGTCTCAAGTTCCTGTGTTTGGACCTGTGACGTATTTTCACCGCTGCAGGGAATTGTTTTCATTTTTAAGACCGTAGGACAGAAGGACCATGGGGAAGAGAATGAATGTTTTATGAAAACTGCATTGATGACCATTTTACTTGCTCTTTTCTCTTCTGTGGAAGTTTCACCAATCATGAATTGTTGCCAGACTGCATCAAGCCATTCCTGGGTTTTCCCCACTGTAATTCTCTGCTTATTTGGATTTTTCTCAATGATGAAACCATCAGAGCCATTTTTGGTGGCTTATTTGGCAGGACCAGACAAAAATTTTAGCCTCAGTGTGGTAAGTTAACTAATATGCTTATTTTCTATTCAAATTTAGTAAGAGCTATGTTTAGAGCTTTGAGCAGAAGCAAAATACTAGCACTTCTATAATCTCTAATGAAAACAAATGGACCTTAATGATTTTCATGTTATTTGTCGGATAAAAATAAAAATATAAACTCTTTAGCTACGAGGAAAGCAGGGTAAGTGCAAAACAACCTTGTTCATCTTTCAGTTGTACAAAAACAGTCCTCTGGGACTTCATTGTATATTAACATTAATGAGTCATCCCCATGGAAAAATAGAAGTCTTAGGTATAATATGAGATTTTGAGAGGGTGAAGTTCCTGAAAAGCATGTAAAACAATCCTTTGAAGGTTTTCCCTTCTTTATTGATAACTATTTTGTTTTTAAAGTTTACTAGGGTCATATAATCTAGTCCTAAGAAAAATCTAAGTCAGTGCTTCTCAGAGTATGGGACCCTGTATCATGTAGGGATCTGTTGGAAATATAAATTCTCATACCTTTCCCTATTCCTACAGAACCTGAATGTCTATTTTTAACAAATGTTCTGGGTGCATCTGGTATATACTAAAGTCTGAGAATTGCTTTAAGCTACTGGGCAATAACAAGATCAGCCAAGGAACTGGATCAGTTTGATTTCTTTAGGAAAACCATTCACTGACATTCACCTTTACAGGCTGTTACTCGCCCAAGGGGTGTAAGAATTTTATCTTATTTTTCCTTTCTTTCCCAGCCACCAATCTCATTCCTCTACTCCACATTAAAGAAACTGCTCACGGAACCAATCCACCCTTTCACTCACAATAAACACAAGTGCATGCTGACCATGGAGGTCATTAGGTGCAAACTAGTTTAGCTGCAGGTATCTATGGGCTTGATT
This sequence comes from Galagoides demidoff, assembly GCA_963574575.1. NCBI lineage: Eukaryota > Metazoa > Chordata > Mammalia > Primates > Galagidae > Galagoides > Galagoides demidoff. The sequence continues at coordinate 5,949 of CAUYQV010170372.1, forward strand.
CAGACCCCGAGATTGTCACAGAGAGCAGATATGGAATTCAGCTTTGGCCATGTTAGGTCAAAGCTTTGACTGCAGCTTTGACTATACCTAGAAGCCAAAAAGAGCAAGGACAAAGTTCTCCCAAACTTCAAGAGCATTTGAGTTAAAGTCCACCTGGGAACGAGGACACAGATTAGGTTAAAACAAAGGACATCCTCAGACTTAGTAAACTCGTAGGATTTTTTTCAGTTGTATGAAAATTCAGAGAGGACAGGGATCTAAGAGGGGCCATCCCAGCCTCCTTTATGTCACCTTCTAGCCACTATGCATTCCTCTTGCAGGAACTGACATAATCGTTCCTACTGATGGGTTCAGGTAATGGACTATACAACCAGTTCCATCAAAATAGTGGCCAACTTGACTTGCACAGGAGTGCTGCTCAGAAGTGTCTCCTGGTCCCTTCAGAGCAGCCCGATATAGAAAAGCCGAGAATGTGGAAGAGGAGAAGGCAGAGTCCAACACATTTCCTCCTCTGACATTTGATGACATTTGATTTCAAGCCACTCATTTGCCCTATATTTGCCTCATCATCCAGACAGTATTTCAATGATCTACTCACATGCTGATGCAGATCAGAGATAAAGATGGCCGGTTCTCCCAGTACTGAGACAACCTTTGCAAACTTTTGGTTCTGACTCTGAAGAAGCAGAGCAAACTGCTTTGTTCCATGCTCCTAGGCAACAGTACTTGAACAGCCCTGGAATGCCCTAGAAATACTGTTAAGTGTAGAAAGATTAATTTACAGAATTAAGTAGCAGAAGCATTATGCATGGCTTCTTTTCTCCACCTCGAAAGCTCCTGCAGGTTAAATTACCCTTTAAAAATGTAAGCATCAGGGCTCAGCACCTGTAGCGTGGTGCTGAGGGTGCCAGCCACATACACCCATTGTGACAGGTGGGTTCGAACACAGCCCGGGCCTGTGAAACAATGATGATAATTGCAAAAAAAAAAAAAAAAAATAGCTGGGTATTGTGGCAGGTGCCTGTAGTCCCAGCTACTTGGGAGGCTAAGGCAAGAGAATCATTTAAACCCAAAAGTTTGAGGTTGCTGTGAGCTGTGATGCCACAGTACTCTACCAAGGGCAACATAGTAAGACTCTGTCTGAAAAAAAAAAAATATATATATATATATATAAGAAGTAGGCCAGGCACAGTGGCTCTGGCCTGTTATCTCAGCACTCTGGGAGGCTGAGGAGGGAAGATTGCTTAAGGCTAAGAGTTTGACCTCAGCTCGGGCAACGTAGTTAGACCCAGTCTTGACAAAAAAATTTAAAATTAGTTGGGAAATTGCTTGAGCCCAGGAGTTTGAGGTTATAGTGATCTATAATTGGGCCACCAACCTCCAGCCTGTGTGGCAGAGCAAGACCTTAACTACAAAAATACAAATAAGAAAAGATTAAGGAGCAAATAACACAATGAATGGCAAGAGCTGTTGTCTTTTACACCTGGAAGTATGAAAGCATGTGTGGTGAGTCCCATCAACTTTCCAGTTGGTTTCTCTGAATTTCGGCTTCCCATTGTATGGTCAGGAAATCTTGTAAAGGGTGAAATTAGATCCACTTTGTCACAGGCCAAGCTATGTGTCCTGGGGTTGATACATGTCATCCTGATCATAGGAGGCCCAGGGTGCATTTCAGGTCCTAGTGTTTTGCTCCTGACCCTGTCCCACTGTTCCACTTTGCAGATCACCAAGAACATCATTCCACTGTGGACCTACTCCTACCTGGCGCTGCTGCTCCCCGTGTTTGTCCTCACCGATTATGTCCGCTACAAGCCAGTCATCACCTTACAAGTGGTCAGCTTCATTGTCACCTGGCTGCTGTTCTTGTTTGGCCAGGGACTGAGAGCCATGCAGGTGCTGGAGTTCTTCTACGGCTTGGCCTCCGCCACCGAGGTGGCCTACTACGCCTACATCTACAGCGTGGTCAGCCCAGAGCACTATCAGAAAGTCAGCGGCTACTGCCGGAGCGTCACGCTGGTGGCCTACACAGCCGCCTCCGTGCTGGCCCAACTCTTGGTGTCCCTGGCCAACCTGTCATACTTTTACCTCAATGTCATATCCCTGGTCTCTGCCTCTATGGCCTTCTTTTTCTCACTTTTTCTACCAATGCCCAAGAAGAGCTTGTTTTTTCATGCAAATCCCAACAAAGAAGCTCCTCAAAATCTACCACAAGGGGATGCTGTGCTAGGGGACACTCACAAGGGTCACAAAGAATCAGGAGACCAGTTGAACAGCCCAAGGCCCCAAAATGTGGCTTTGGGAGTTTTCGTGCAGTGGTTCCGAGATTTGAAGGAGTGCTACAACTCAAAGCATCTGTTTTACTGGTCCCTGTGGTGGGCCTTCTCCACGGCAGGTTTTAACCAGGTTTTAAGTTATGTTCAAATCCTATGGGATTACAAGGCACCATCTCAAAGTTCTACAATATACAATGGGGCAGTGGAAGCCCTCGCAACCTTTGGGGGTAAGTACACAAAGCTTTATCTTATCAATGTGCAGGAAATTGTACTGCTCTAGGTAGCTAAGACACTCCATGGTAGAAAGCTAGACCTGTTGGCCTGTTAGGCCAACTCTAAACAAGGCATTCTAGTGCTATACAGCCATGACAAAAATAAGTTAGTAAGAAGAGCTGGTATTGCAAGACCTAAGCTAGGTAAAGTGTCTAACATGTATTTAATGTGACCTTTTCACTGTTCATAAAGAAGAGGCCATGTAAATAAGTGGAAAAACACTAATATTCTGATCCATGTTCTGTCATTTGCCAAGTAGGCAAATCAATTAACATGTTAACAATCCAATTTCTCTTCTCCTAAAAAACTGGAACAACATCAATGACCATATTTCACAATATTTCTTTTAAGACCAAAAGAGATCATGCATCCAGAGTATTTGTATGCTGTAGTATCTTACTTAAAAACCAGTGGTTTTATTATTTAGTTTACTTGAACTCAAAATAAATCAATACAGCTTTTAAATTGTATTCTTAGATAATCTTGTTGTAGTGATTTCAACACTGTATACCAAAGAATTTGAAAAGGAAGAGTTTTCTTGCAAAATTTAAAATAGGCAACTAACATAATAAAAGGTTGATCAAGGTGTACAAGGAAGGAAGATTTCACCCATCTCTTAAAACAGGGGCAACAAATTGGTGTCATGATGGCCAAATACAGTTTGAGAGATAAACCAATGAATTCTTTCCTTTCTCTAATCTTTCATTAATTCTAGTCTTCAAACTATGGTTTGAGGACCATTCATACAAAGTGGGAAAGCTATTAGCATGGGCCACCACTGCTAATAATTTTATATTTTTAAGGGGGTTAGAAAAAAAGAGAATGTGGCAACAGTTGTTTTTTTTAAAGGCTATAAGGCCCACAAGTCTAAAATATATATTATAATGTATTTATAGATTATAGATCTTAAACTCAATTTAGTGAGTTATTGACCAGCATTTTTAAATCAAAGAATAGAATAGAATAACAGAATTTTGTTTTACAAAAATTCTGTTCACAAACACACATATATATACAAGTCAATATAAAAAATATATTTTATTTTTTCTTAGGTGATAGTAAAGGAGTTTGAAAGCTACAGCTCCTACTCTGTCATTTCAAAGATTCCCAATCAAGACAAATAATACACTTGCGTCTTTCCTTGACTCTTCATATGGGAATCTGCCAAAGCTCGCTGCCTTGTGCTCTAAGCACATGCTCTGTGCTCAGCTTCCTCTTCCCTACCAGATCCAGATACCTTCTAGAACAATATTTAACTCGAGAATAAACTCTTAGAACCTCCTATTCTAAATCCTCTCCAGGACCAAGTTATTATACTATCCTGTATAATTTTCTGCTTGCCTTTCATGCCTATTACACTTTCATTCCATTGTCATTAGTAAGAAGCAGGGACACAGTACCCTTCCCAAGTAGGACGCCTTGACAATGGTGATTATGGCAGCAGAAGATCAAGATCCCTGCAGGACAGGGAAGGTGTGAGCCATGGGCTGGCAGGCCTTCCCGGAGGGGGTGTGCCCTGAGTGTTCATTGCTTTCCTTTGAGTTGACTGTTACGTGTCTGCTTCATCCTTGTTTAAAGATGTGTTTCTGACAAAATGTCTTTTTTTTCCTTTGAGTAAATACCTAGTAGTGAGATTGCGGGATCAAATTTTAGTTTGTTGAGGAATCTTCATACTACTTTCCATGGAGGTTTACTAGTTTGCAGTCCCACCAACAAGTGTTGAGTGTTCATTTCTCTCCACATCCACACCAGCCTCTGTTGCTTTAGAACTTCACTATGTGAGTCATTCTGTCTGCTCATACAGAGGCAAAACTCAACGAAATTCAAGTAGGAGGGAAGGAAAGAAGAGGATGGGTCAATTCCTACACAAGGGGTACATAGCACATCTATAAGTCTGACATTCACCTTACAAAAGCAAACTATGTGACCAACACGTATCCCTGTAATAACCTGAAATTTAAAGGAAAGTAAATGTATATTTAAAAAAAATATAGGTTTCTGACATTGCCCATTGTCTAAAAGGAAAAATACAGAAGAATGAGCGACCTGGAGCAGCCTAGAGAAGGTCTCTGGGGCCTGAGGGTTTCCAGCTCCCATTACCGGATTCACACTTAAACCGCCCTCCCAGGGCTTCTGCTTGGGACAAATTTCCTTCTTGGCTAAGTCACTACAGTAATCTGGGGGGTTTAGATATTTGCCCATGCAGTCCTCCTCTTTCACAAAATGTATTTTGTGAAGTTTGAAACACTTTTCGAAAGCAGTGAGGTGCAAGGAGTAAGAGCTATGTGGGCTGAGGCAGGAGTTAACACTAACTGAAGAAGGGCAGAGCCCAGAGCTGTCTTTGAAGTCAGCCCAACAATGCACATGTACTTTCTCAACATAACAAAGCTTTCACATCAAATGAGACTTTGAAGATATTTATTTTAAAGTTGGGTTGCTCCACACCCACCTATTTATTGAACATTTCAGGGCCCATTGTTGAGCTCATATTCTTCTAGTTTTTCTTCCTGAAAATTCCAAATACTTGCTTCATTGGGTCAGAGCTTGGATTGGTGTTTCTCATCCTTAGTACTCTTGACATTTGTGGCCAGGCAATTCTTTCCTGTCAGGGGCTGGCCTGTACTTCATAGGATGTTCTGCAACATCGCCAGCCTCCAACCCACTGCCAGCATGCCCCAGTCTTAACAACTGAAAATGCCTTCAGATATTGTCACCTGTCCCTTAGAAGGCAAACCCCCCCCGCCAGCTGAGAACCCATAGGTTAGGGTTAGATTTGGGTTAGGAGCAGAACTCTTTTAAAAAACTTATCACACTATATGAAAACTGTACATTTAGTTCTCTAATTTCCCCACTAGGCTGTACTGTTTTCAAAGCAAGGACACAAAGTTTGCTACCGTATTGTCCCACAGAGAAGCTCCAAAATGCTTGATGGGTGAATGAATGAGTGAATGGAGACAAATAAAGCAGAAAATGATCAAACATACAAATGGAGGAGAAACAGGCAGAGAGAATTTTGAAAAAGAAGTTTGGTATCCATCAGGGTTCTTGGGAAAAAACATTTTTAATGATGTTATAGAGAAGAGAGAGAAAATAGAGACCAGGGCAGAGAGAGAGAAGCCGTGCTTGCTAGAGTACCAGTAGTAGGGCACAAGGAAAGGATAGAGTAGAAGAGAGTAGGCCCCACCAGTTTAGGAAACTCACGCCAGTGAGCAAGTGTTCAGTTTCCCATTTTTCACTCTTTGCTTTATGTCGATCAGACTTTAGTTAGACTCCTCTCTTTCCCACACACCCCTTAAAACCAAGAAAGCACAGACAAGATATGGAATGTGCCCCCTTTATCAGCTCCTCCTGGGAATTGGCTGACCGCAGTGGGACACTTTCCTATCAAACTCTGCTGACTATTTCCCTCCCTTATCTGGCTTCCTCTGCAAAGTTGCTGTCCCTCTTTTGTCCTCTGAAAGAAAACCCCCTCTCTGTTTGACTGTGAGACAGTGGCAGATTTCTGCAATCAGAGCTTTTTTCCACTGCAATAGTCTTTCTTCTAAACAAAGTGTCTCCTATCTATGTCCGGGTTTGTTTTTACTTCACACCGGGTTTCTAAGCCTGAATTTTATCATCTGCAAAAGGAACAGGAAAGAAAAAAAAATGGCTTCCATAGGTCCTATCCAGACTATGATATTTGTAAACCCAAACTCAAAGATATGTACTGCTCACAGAGCTTAATTAAGTGATTTTTTTTTATTGAATGGTAACTATGTACATTAATGCACTTATGGGGTACAGTGTGGTGTTTTCACACGCAATCTGAAACACTTCCATCAAACTGGTTAACATAGCCTTCATGTCATTTTCTTAGTTATTGCGTTAAAACATTCATATTCTACTCATAGAAAGATTCACCTGTACCCTTGTAAGATAAACCACAGAAGTGAACCCTCGAATCCCCCTCCCTCCGCCCATTCCCTCCATCCCTCCCCCCCTCCCCGTATCCTTAGGTTGTTATTAGGTTATAGCTTTCATATAAAAGGTTTAAATTAATTTCATAATAGGGGTGTATACATTGGATACTTTTACTTCCATTCCTGTCATTCTTTGCTAAGAAGAACATTTTCCAGCTCCATCCATGTGAACATGAAGGACATAAAGTCTCCATCTTTCTTTATGGCTGCATAGTATTCCATGGTGTACATATACCACAGTTTGTTGATCCATTCGTGGATCGATGGGCACTTGAGCTTCTTCCATGACCTGGCAATTATGAATTGGGCTGCAATAAATATTCTCATACAAATATCTTTGTTATGCGATTTTTGGTCGTCTGGGAATATACCTAATAAAGGAATTGCAGGGTCAAAGGGCAGGTCTATTTTTAGTCCTCTAATTGTTCTCCAGATGTCTTTCCAAAAGGAACTTATTAGTTTACATTCCCACAAGCAGTGTAGAAGTGTTCCCTTTTCTCCACACCCACACCAGCATCTCTGATTTTGGGATTTTGTGATATGGACTAATCTTACTGGAGTTAGGTGATATCTCAGAGTAGTTTTGATTTGCATTTCTCTGATGATTAAGGATGGTGAGCATTTTTTCATATATCTGTAGGCTGTGTGCCGATCTTCTTTAGAGAAATTTCTCTTCAAATCCCTTGCCCACCCTGAGATGGGATCACTCGTTTTCTTCTTGCTAATACATTTAAGTTCTCTATGGATTCTGGTTATTAAACTGTTGTCGGAGACATAACCTGCAAAAATCTTCTCCCATTCTGAGGGCTGTCTGCTTTCCTTACTTTCTGTGTTCTTGGCTGTGCAGAAGCTCTTTAGTTTGTTCAGGTCCCAATAGTGTATTTTTGATGTTGCTTCAATTGCCTGGGGTCTCCTCCTCATAAAATGTTCGCCCAGGCTGATTTCTTCAAGTGTTTTCCCTACACTTTCTTCTAGTATTTTTATCGTTTCATGTCTTAAGTTTAAATCTTTAATCCAGTGAGAGTATAACTTAATTAATGGTGAAAGATGTGGGTCCAGTTTCAGTCTTCTACAGGTTGCCAGCCAGTTTGCCCAGCACCATTTGTTATCTGTAAGGAAGTTTAAAGGATGTGGGGGAAAGTCCACAGAGTGGACATGGCCATCATGAGGGTGGAGACAGTAGGGGTGGTGCCAGATGGTGGAGAGCCTGTATGCTTCTAGATTGTTTGAATCTTGTTATAGGAATTGATTATGTATCACTTGTAAAATTTTTAAAAAATGAAAAATGCTGCAAGCTCTTAAATGCTCATGAGCACAAAAAATGAACAGTGTAGGTATTGGAATTAAAATGATAATGAAAGCTGTCTACTGACACAGAAAATGTTTATGATATGATGTGAAAAAAATTAAATTATAGATACACTATGATTGTTAAAAGGAAAACTTAAGTTTGCCAGGGGACAAAAACTGGGGGAAAATACTATGTATTCTCTAAACTTGTATTTAAGTATTAATCATTGTTCAAATTACAGTTTGCAGCTTTCTGAACTTGTATTTAAGTATTAAGATGTAGTTAGTTCCTTTTCCCCACACCTGTTTCTGGAAGGACAGCAGAGGTTTTCTGGTAAATGTTTAGTAATCCATGGGGTAAAGGGTGGGTGATCCCTGATTTTTTTTTTTTTAAACAGAGTCTCATTATGTCACCCTGGGTAGAGTGCCATGGCATCACAGCTTGCAGCAACCTCAAACTCTCAGGCTTAAGCGATTCTCTTGCCTCAGTCTCCCAAGTAGCTGGGACTACAGGCACATACCACAACACACGGCTATTTTTTGTTGTTGCAGTTGTCATTGTTGTTTTAGCTGGCCCAGGCTGGGTTTGAACCCACCAGTCTTGATTTATGTGGCCAGTGCCCTACCCACTGAGCTATGGGCACTGCCATGTGAGACCTGATTTGTAGCATCTACTGATTTCTGTGGTGTAACTATTTCTTTCACGGCCAATTTCAAGTTACCACCCAGTATTAACCAGCTTTCAAAATTCCTGACGAACTAAAAATCGACTCTTAATAACAGATATGAGCTGGCTCTAGCATGCCATTGGAGATAGGTTGGGATGAGAGGCGTACCTCCTCTTAGATTTTCCATTTAGGAAAATGCCTTGGGACCCTTTTAGAGCCTTAGATGACTTATGCAAATTAGATAGCAGCTAATAAAGAGTATGATTTGAATGCTGACTGCTGTAGAGCTGAAGTTCTTAGGCTTGTAGCTGGGGTAATATTTAAAAAAATATTTTTAGACCTGTCTTGTAAAACTGTTTGCCTTGAAGCTTCCTATCTTTCAGAACAAAGGGTTTCAGTGTATTGGAGAAAGGCAGAGAGTAGCTAGAATATGTCTCAGTTTGGATTGTAGGTGATGATGGCTATGATAGTAGTAATTATAATGATGGCGATGGTGATGGTAGTCATGGTGATGGAGATGGTAGTTGTGATAATGGTGGTGGTGATGGTGATGACAGTCATGATGATGGTAGTGATGGTGATGATGGCAGTAGTAGTGGTGATGAAGGTGATGATTGTGATGGTGGTAGTGATAGTGCTGATGGCAGTGGTGATGATGATTGTGATAATAATGGTGATGGTGAAATAATGATGATGATTTTGACTTCACGTCAGACAATGGGTTTGGAGGTAGTTATTTTTGAGAAAAGAAAGGATTGTTGAAATTTACCTTAATATATTCAGAGATAAGCTAGGTGGAAAAGTCTTGAAGTTATAGGTATAAGAAGTTCCAACTAGGAAGAAGAGGGCCACATCATTATCTGATGTATTATGGGAAGAAAAAAAGAGAAGGCGGCATATGAATGAGTCTGAGCACAAATGAGACTTCAACTGTGAAGGATTCAAAGCAAATATGACAAAATTCATGAATTTGGATTTTGAGCACACGAGTTCATCATATTCAGTGTGCTTGAAATATTTTCTCACTTATAAGTAGACCACATAAAAATAAGTCTTTGGCAGAATCACTATATTTATTCAATGTACAGGGTACCATAAAATAATAGTAACTATAGTTATTCTCTTAAATTGCAGATGGACTTTATGGCCACTCTGTATTCAAGAGGGGCATGTCTAATATTTACATTCTGAAGCTCTCCTCATTATACTTGCAACATAATCCTGCCTCAGTGAAATGAAGACAAGCTGATACACACCTGGGGGTGAAATGAAGGCAGGTCTAACTTATTGCTCTATTACTGTTTGCAAAAGAATTTTGAACCTGAACTTTACAATCCCCATCACCTGCCTTCCTTTCATTTTTTTCTTCCCAATATTGTTCAAGTCACAGTCTGCAGGGGCTGGAGGGGGCAAGGGTTTAGGACTGTGAGCACAATGGCTGAGGCTGCATGCTCAGCAGGCCCTCTCTGCAGAAAATGGGAGCCACACAAGGTGCTTTTATGGGGCCCACGTACCTGGCTCCTGAGATAGTACCTCTCTAGGGTGAAAGCTGGTCAGCATACAAAGCAAAGAGCTGGAGTCTACAGAACATGGTCAAGGAGCAAAGGAATCTGGAGACCTCAGTGTGGCCTGTGGGGACCTACTGGATCATTCTCTTGGTGATTCATGTGCAGTTAAAGGGCATCCATATTGATTATTTAGTTGCCACAGCCTCACATAGAGTTGAGGCATATGAAGAAGGAAAGATATGTGCATGTGCGTGGGTATGTGTGAGGGTGTGTACAAGTGTGTACTTGCATGCATGTGCAAGTGTATGTTTGCTGTATGCATGTACATGGTGTGTATAGTGTATATGTATGTGGTGTGACATGTGGTTTTGGTGTATGTGATGTATGCTTGTGTGTGACTGTATGTGTTGTGTCTGTGATGTGTGTTCATGCACTTATGTGTGTATATGTCTGTGTATGTGTGGTGTGCATGTATATAGAGGACTTCTACCATGTACAGGACTCACCTGTACACAGAATTCATTCCTCTTCCTGTACTCTCCCTGGTGGTTAGGACATAGGTCCCAGTGTCCCTTGCCATTTATGCTTCACTTTTCTGGGCCTGGACAATCCCAATTTGAGTGGTCATCAGAGAATAAGGGAATGTGAAACTCTTTTCTGGTACGGGTTTACCTAGAATTCCAAATAGTCCCAAGATGATTGGCGTTTTATTTTTTTGGTTGTTTCTATTCGAGTTTAAGTAAATGTGAGTACAGTGTAACCTCGGTAAATTGACCACCCAAGGGACTGTAACAAACTAGTCAACATAGGGAGGTGGTCAGCATAAGGAACTAGGTGCACTGTACTGATGTGTACCTGTGGCACATCATGTCTAGTCTATGGAAATTAGGTCAACTTAAAGAGATGATCAGTGTAGGGAGGTGGTAAGCCATGGAGGTTCTGCTGTATTTGGATTTAATTTAATGTTTTTGTTAGGGATTAACAATTTAGATGAAATAAGAATCAAGGGTTTACTTCTGTGACGAGAAGAAAAGATTCTAATTTCTAGGAGTCTGTAGCCTCTGCTGTGCCCATTCCCTTCATGAGGTTGGAGGCATGAATCAGGCGATGGAGTCAGGAGAGTAAGAAGAGGAAAGATTCCTCTGGGTCAGATTGCTGGCATTACTGTGTCGGTGCCTGCTGTGAGCACCCTGTCCTCATGTGAATAAAAGCCAGCTAGGACCACGGATTGAAGGTGCAAATGCCTGTCAGAGGAGGGCTTCCCATATTCCAGGGAGAGCCTTGAGCAATCTCTGTCATGACCTTTTACTGAAGCATTTTTTTTTTTTTTGAGACAGAGCCTCAAGCTGTGGCCCTGAGTAGAGTGCCATGACGTCACTGCTCACAGCAACCTCCAACTCCTGGGCTTAAGCCATTCTCTTGCTTAAGTAAGCCATTCTCATACTCCCAAGTATCTGGGACCACAGGCACCTGCCACAAAGCCCAGCTATTTTTTGGTTGCAGCAATCATTGTTGTTTGGTGGACCTGGGCTGGATTCAAACCCACCAGCTCAGGTGTATGTGGCTGGTACCTTAGCCACTTGAGCCACTGGTGCCAAGCCTTATTGAAGCATTATACAACAGAAGTGGGGGCCCATGCACAAGAGCTATGTGCTTACTGATCACTACTTCTCTTTCCCCCCTGGGCTTCACGCCCACCCTGCTGCACCATGAATGTCCCATGTATAACACCTGCTTGCGACTGATCTTAACTCATTAACGCATGCAGCTGCTTGAGGGCTTGTCTCTGGGCAACCAAACATCTCCATGATGGCGAGGAGATTGTCCTGCTCTTAGTGCCTCCCTCGTGAGCTGGTGACTTCTTCCCCAAGCTTGGTGCACGGTCTCCTACATTCCCCGCCCAAGACATTCTTGTATGGGGTAAGGGAGAAACCTGCAGTTGTCTGTCTTGTGCATTGTTTTCATCAAATATCTCTCTTTCTAGCTAGGTAACAGAATAAAAAGCACAAGATAAAAAAAAAAGCACAAGATAAAAAAAAGCACAAGATAATTAACACAAGTACCTCAGTGAAGGCAGTGAGGGCTTTTCATGGAATAAAAAGAGAAGAGGTTAGACATACTGTTGAAAGTGTTCAGAATTTCAATTTTTGTGACAGATTGCCCTCTTTTAGGCAAATTACTTCCTCCCTGCCAAACAGTATTGAAATGGTTGATCATGGCAGTAATAATTCTGATCTTACATATTTTATTACCTAACTGTCTCGGACTGACCCGTAGGTTCCTTAATCAATGACCCTTCCATAGGAAGTATTAACCAATGCCTAAAGTTTTTTAATGTCAGGTGGCAAATGGTAGTGTCAATAAGCTCATCATACCCTTTCCAAGCTGAAGTCTGGATGAGCAGTAAATAAGTAAAATTCTCTTACCTTTGCTGACGCCAGTGCAATATTGTCAGAAACAAGAAATCTGCTCTTTTACCTTCTTGTGTTGTAGCAGGAAACCAACGCAGACAGAAGACTCCAGGCACCAGTTGATTAGAGGAATGGGTTTATTTAGCCGGGGGTACTCGGAACACCAGCGTGTTTCCCAAAACAGAGCCCCCCGACTCAATCTCTTGCCTCTCTTTTATCCACTTTTCAGGGTGGGAGTGCATGAGAGGGTCATAAAACAGAGAGACATGACATCATCCTCAAGGTCCCGGGCTCAAGGGGGAAAGTCAGATTTGCCCATGTCCTTGAGACCGGTCAGACTACCTGACCCAAAGGCAACAGAAACCCAAGGAAGTTACTAGGTTACAATCTAGGCCCCATGTATGTCAGGGGAGAAACACGCTGGCAGCAGAAACGCCTGCGGCTTGGCTGAGGCCTACGCAGAGCGGCTAGGATAGATTCTTTTAGTTCTGCTTTTACTTTCTTGCCTCATTGTCACCAAATCTCTGGCTGCTGATGACAGTTTTCTGATGGAGAAGTGGAATTAGTGACATATGTCACTACCACAAAAATTGACTGCTTTGTTCATTACCCTATTAGAGCCCAGAGGGTGCGTGCTGAGCTCACCTCAGCCTAGAGAATGGGGCTCCCTTACTGGTGGAACCCTAGATCCTTCCTTTCTGAACAGAAGCTCTAACTGCCATTGGGAAAAGGGATGCTGTCTGCTCCAAACTATTTCCTGCTGAAACTGAGAGTTGATATAGGGGGGCAGCTAGAGGTTCCTCAGAGGAGGTTGATCCAGGTTTCACAGTAAATGAAAATAGTGGTATCTTTGAAATGCGCTTTGGTAGTTTACAAAGAATATATTTTCTCCAATTTACCAAATACACAGATCTAGAGTTGCTCTCAATGTTTTCTAATTGTCCCTCACGTAGCTAGAGGCTGATACAACCTCTAAAGGTATTTCAAACTGAGAAAACCTTTGGCTGAGAGAATTAGTAATTTCCATTTCATCTATTATAAATTGTATTACCTGATGAACAAAGGTTCCGCTTCTCTTGTGGGATTTTTCCTTTGCTAGTTGAATCCAGGCTCTATTTCAAATGGAGTTTCCCTAAATGATTCCAAGTTTCACTTGTCCAATCTCGCTTCCCCTTTGTTACTCTCTCTTGCCATCTGCAAAGGTGCACTATCTCCTGAGTGTCTTTTCCTCCTTTGGTCTGTGTCCAGGCCCTCAGGCAGGACATGGATTAGGCACAAGCCTGTAAGAACTGGGCTAACCACAGGTGCAGGATAGCCATATAAATAAATAAAGAATTTAGCTTATCTGTTTTTCCTCCATTGTCATTTGTTGGTCGGTTTAATTTCCGCATATTTGTCTCTGGGGTGCCAAAGGTCCAGCACACTGAGGGCAAGATCCTCCTTTGGCATAAAGTTGAATGAATTATACTATTTTACCAAAGAATATTTCGAAATGAAGATGTTTATAGAAACTGTTGGCCCTTTTATTTATTTATTTACTTTTTTGCAGTTTTTGGTCAGGGCTGGGTTTGAACCCACCACCTCCGCTATATGGGGCTGGCACCCTACTCCTTTGAGCCACAGGTACCATCTCAAACTATTGGCCTTTTTGTCCTTTACAATTCTTCCCTCCTTTCCTTCCATATAGAAACATTGACTGCCTTAAAGGGACAGGGGGCGTCAATCTGCCAAAAGCTTTTGTCTGCTTTTTCCCAACCCCCTCCACAGAAGAGGTGATTAGGAATTGGAAAGAGAAAGCAATTGATTATAAATTGGAAGGAGAGAAGGGAAGAAACTAAATGAGGAAAGACTGTTATCGACTATCTTTTTCTTATGTATTTCTTTTCCCTCTTTATCTATATATTTCTCATCTCTCTTTACCTTATGTTTGAACCTCCCATGTGAAACTGGCTTAGCAGGAGGGAGAGAAAAAGAGAAAGGGTTATCTAAACAAGTAACATTAGTTACAGATGTAATTTGCTATCCATCAACTACTCAGCAAATCAACATTTACAGACACATAATTAGATGTTACTTAGAAAATCCTTAAGACTGGAGAGGTTTCTTGCTCATGTAGAGGTTCAATCCAGCAGGTAGGCACCACTTTTTGTGCTGTTTTATAATGATAGAAGCAAAATCTCAACCCCAAGGTAGCACATTACCAGGTTAACACATCAGGTTCTTTGGCCTACTGGTAGTTTTAATGGTGCAAAGGTGTTCCATTCTCACTAAACTGAAAGCGGCATTCATTTGCCCAGTGGATCCCTTTTCTACCCCTAGGGCATACACCTGAGGGTTTGCATTCTCTTTGTTTCTTTTAATTATTAATTAAAAGAATATATATAAAATGAAAAATGGCCATTGTGATTGTGATTCCTCCTCCAACACTTCTTCCTCACTTGGCCTAGTTTTCTACCATAATGGCATTTAGTAGTTTTAACTGTGAGGCTTCTGACTGATTAATCTGAGTTCTGATTCTTCTGGGCAGTTGTTCTTACCCCAGGCTCTTTCTCTTAAGTTACTGTTAAGTTCCCTTAATGAAATTTTTCTTTACTGTTTGCCAAAAGGCCCGGCCCACTCCTTTTGGGGGTGGGAGGGGGGGCTTTATCTTTGTTTTTTTACTGTTTGTCACAAGGTGTCCTTACTTTATTGGCATTCCTTTGACATGCAGAGTGAGCTCTCACAATTTGACAAACAAACCCAGACACATCACCAAGATGAACAAAATGACTCCACTTACAGAATGCTATTTGCCTGAGGTCCACTTACTCTGAGTGGCGTACCTCTCTGTTGTCTATGAACAGGGAATTACCCTTTCCTTCCCGTAAGCTTCCTCTTGTTTGCCAAGATTTCACTTACTGATCAAATGTAGTTCCACCTTTTGGTCTGTGACACGGTCCAGCTATGTTGGTGCGTGTCCACTGTCCCATCTGGGGTGCCATTACATTGGTGCATATTCACTATCCCACCTTCGTTACCATTATGTTGATGCCTGCTGTGGGCACCCCATTGCTGCACAAATAAAAGCAGCTGGGACCACAGATTAAAGGTGCAAATACCTGCAAGAGAGGGGCTTTCCATATTCCAGGGAGAACTTCAAGTAACCTCTGCCATGGCCTTTTATTGAAGCATTATACAACAGGTGAGGGGGCCCATGCACAAGAGCTATGTGGGCTCTTTCCCCCTGGGCTTGAGTCCCACCCTGCTATAATTCAAATGTTCAATGTATAATACCTGCTTGCTAATGAGCTATCATTAATAACTCATTAATGCATGCAGCTGCTTGAGGGCTTGTCTCTGGGCAGCTAAACATCTCCATGCCAGCTGGGATTGTCCTGCTCCCAGTGCCTCCCTCAAGAACAGGTGACTGCTTCCACAAGCTTGGTGCATGGTCTCCTACATCACTGTTTTATTTTTTCCTGTAGAATCCAGAAAATGTTGGAACAGAAAAATTGAACCCCTGCAAAAAAGAGAGAGAGAGAGAGAATATAATCTAAAGCAAAACAAAAAACCCAACCTAGAACAAAAGCAGAAAACTTAAAGGGTCTAGGAGAATGCGGGGAGAAACAGGAGCCTGGGTAAAAGCTGGACTGGGGTGTTTGAGGAGTTTGGACTAGAAAGGACAAAAATCTCTGGGAAAATCCAGCTGTGAGAAGCATTTCAAATGAGGGAGATGGGGAAGTTTAAGATGGTTTTTGGGCATTAAGACTATATTGTCATTTTAGTCATCTCAATAGGTTGTAGTAAAATGATGAGCTTCGTTTTAATTTTTGGAATGCTTGAATTGATGTTTAAAATGCTACCTTCATGCTACCTATGGTACACTTCACAAGTGTGGGACACAACTATAACAGGGACCTTACCTACCAATGCAAACATTGTAACCTAGTTGTTTGTACCCTCATACTAATCTGAAATTTAAAAAATGCTACCTACTACTGAAATGAGTCTGCAAGGTGGCTATAATGCACTTAATTTTACTTTGAATCATCAGCATTTGTTGAGTGGTCTCTACACATAGAAGGACTAAATAGGTATTAAAGAGATTTACAAATATTTTTAGAAAATATTGCAGTTGGCTGGATGTGATGGCACATTCCTCTAGTCCCAGATACTCAGGAGGATCAGGAGGCTGAGGTGGGGATATTTCTTGAGCTTAGGAGTTTGAGGCTGCAGTGAGCTAGGATTGCACCATTATACTCCAGCCCGGGTAACAGAGCAAGATCTCATCTCTTATTAAAAGCTGCTGTTGGCTGTTGTGGACAACCCCTAAGTCCTGCCTCTCCCTTAGTCCTTATATCCAGGCATTCAGGCTGGTTCCCAAGCCCACCAGGTCTTCCATAGCCTGGCCTACATTTCCGGGTTCTCCCTCTTTCTTTACTGGGACTCCTCAAGAGCTGGTCCACATCAACTCCAGCCTAACCTACATACAGTCATCAACATGTATGTAGACTCAAGTGCATGAATTGCCCTAAATGGTCACTTAGTGTCTTTATTCCTCCTTCCCACACCCTCCTGTAGTGTGTGACTGTGTACAGAATAACAAGTACCAGTGACACTGGCCATCATTGTAAGAGTGACAGGTGATGTGTAGAGCCCCTGCCATGTGCTCCTGCCCTCAAGGTGGACACTACTGTCATCCCTTTTACAGTAGGAAATGGAGGCACAACATGGTGAAATGACTTACTAGGATCAAGAAGAGCTAGACTTTGAAACTGGCATTGTGGCTTGGGAATCCTCAATATCAACTACTTTTTATTTTTATTTAATATTAATAAAAGCAAACCCCATAAAAATTATATCTTATCTGCTTTTGATTCTGGATTCCTTTATTTTATCTCCTATATCCCTCACCAAATCCCTTGCATTTTTTCACTAGTCCCCAGACATGCTAAACTTTTCTTTTCATGGTGAATTGCTCAGACTCTTCTAACGCCCTTCTCTCCAGTTATCTGAGACTGGCCTTCAAGCTTTGCCCAATTCCTTTAATTGTCTCTGGTCAGTAATATTCCATATTCAAGAGAATCTGGCTTTAGAAAAATGTCTTTGTATGTATGTCAATGTCATTTTCAATGTATTTTCAATGTCAATATTCTTTCCCATTTAGTGTGTGATATCCCTGAAGACCACTTGTAGCCCAATATACTATTTTATTTCCAGCACCCAGTGTAGAATCCATCACAGACTTTTGGTTACACAGAGCACTGGTTTCAAAGGAGGCTGCTTCATAATGCCCCATTGGCTCTGTGCCAATCTTTTTTTTTTTTCCCCTGCCAATTTTTGAAATTGTATAATTTTCTCAGTCTTATCCAATATCCTACTGCGATTCTGTCTCTAGCTTTTTTGCATACTTGCCCTGATGAAGAGACCATTTGCCAAGGAACTGAGGGTGTCCTCTGGTGAACAGCCATGAAGACACTGAGAGCTCTGGGAAAACAGTCTTCAAGAAGCTGAATTTTGCCAACAGCCATGTGAATGATCTTGGGTGCAGATCATTTTCCAGTTGAGCCTTCTGATGAGACTGCAGCCTCAGTTAACAAGATTGCCATCTTGTGAGAGATTCTGAAGCAGAGGACCCAAATAAGTTATGTCCAGATTCCTAATTCAAAGAAACTGAGATAACAAGCATGTGTATTTTAAGCTGATGAACTTTGAGGTAATGTGTTACACAGCAACAGATATATAAGGCACAAATCAAAGATCTCAAATGTTGATGATTTTATAGCATAAAATATGAAACAAGTGGACAAAAATACACAATCAATGGATGCTGTAATGTCTCAGAGACAACTGCATGAACCTGTGGGGAGATTGTCCTGCATACAGTAGAGACCAGTGAGATAAGGGAGCCCAAGTTAGCTGGTTTGATTCCACAGAGATTGCCCCTGGCTGCATACATTTATATAGCAGATTTTACCTCTTTGACTTTCAATCTACCTTTTCCTTTCCTATTAAGCAATTTCTGAACTTGATCTATTTTTTTTCCCTAATTTTAATTTATCTTGTTATGCTGTATACCAAGTGAAACATCTTAAGGGATAAATTGAAATAAATAAAAAGTTTACTTACAAGGGATAAGAACTCTGAGAACTGAGTTAGACCTAATTCTCTTCTTGGGTCTGGTAGCAAATCCAAATAATGTGTCATCTTGGTCCAGTTCCAAATTGCCATGGTCTTTTTTAAAAGCCAGTGCAGAGTTCTGAAAAGAACTTGGTCTCTTTGTTACTGGCATTCCAACATTATATCTCCTTTTGAATGAACTGATGTCATTCCTATAAAAATACCACAGTTGAAATCAATATTTCCTAGCCACAAGCAGTATGCAGACCTGTTTCCTGGCAGGCAATAAAACTGCCTATTCTTCCTATCGATCTGAAACATAGTGGGAAGAACAGGGAGCCATTTACATTTTGGCATGATATAGGTTTCTTGGTCTTATCTTGTGGGACATTTTGGTCCAGACAATCACTTGTTGTGGAGGGCTGTCCTGTGCACTGTAGGATATTTGCCAGGATCTCCCACCTCTACCCACAGATTGCTAACAGCACCCCCAGGTAATGACAATCAAAAGTGTCTCCTGGGTGTTGAGAATCACTCCCATAATACCACTATGTGAATAACCTGCCTCTACTCTTGTTTATTTGGCAATCAATAACTGCAATGGTTTTAACCCAATATTACATTCACAGATGCATTATTTATTATACATGTTATTTATTGAATTTTGAGAATTTAAATTTCCACTTTAGAGAGTGAGGGTAGTGTGTCTCTCTGGTATACCACCTTTAATCGGTGTCCACATTTCAAACAAAACTATAATGAATACAAATTTCAAATACTGCTCGAGGAGAAAAGATACATAAGATTCTTCATTTTTAGGCTTTTTAAGCCAGTTTCTTAGAAGCATGTGTTCTCTTCCTACTGAGGAGGTATACAATGTGTGTTTGGCTCTGCCATTTTTGGTTGTATTCAAGGAAAAGCATTCTGGAAAGAGACTATTTAGTAAGTGGACTTCAGTTGATTGAAATCATTGTTTGGCTGGAATACATTTTTCTTATTACAGCTTTAAAAACTTACAGTTTTTTTTTTTTTCTGGTTGGGGTTGGGTTTGAACTTGCCACCTCCAGTATATGGGGCCAGCACCCTACTCCGTTGAGCCACAGGCACCACCCCCCAAAAAAACTTATAGTTTTTAAAAAATGTTTAGTCATTTTCATTAGCAGAAAAGAAGCAAATAGTATAAAACAAAAATAAATGTTTAGTACATTTATTCCTAGTTTTTGATTCTTAGTTTAATTTTCAGAAGTAATTCTTTTTTTATTAAATCATAAATACATAAATCATGTATACATTAATGAATTTATGGGGTACAATGTGCTGATTTTATATACAATTTGGAATTCTTACATCAAACTGGTTAACATAGCCTTCACCTCACTTACTTAATTATTGTGTCAAGATATTTATACTCAGCTTGGCGCCTGTGGCTCAAGTGGCTAAGGTGCCAGCCACGTACACCCAAGGTGGCTGGTTCGAATCCAGCCCAGGCCCGCCAAACAACAATGACGGCTGCAACCAAAAAATAGCTGGGCGTTGTGGCAGGCGCCTGTGGTCCCAGCTACTTGGGAGGCTGAGGCAGGAGACTCGCTTGAGCCCAGGAGTTGGAGGTTGCTGTGAGCTGAGATCCCATGGCACTCTACCCAGGGGGACAGCTTGAGGCTCCTGTCTCAAAAAAAAAAAAAGATATTTATACTCTACACTTAATAGATTTGACGTGTACCCTTGCAATATGCACCATAGGTATGGTCTCACCATTTACCCTCCCTCCATCCAGCCACCTCCCTCTTCCATCCTGGGCTATAGTTGTGCTTTATCTTTCATATGAAAGTGTGGGTGATTATAAATTGGTTTCATAATAGTACTGAGTACATTGGATACTTTTTCTTCCATTCTTGAGATACTCTACTAAGAATAATATGTTCCAATTCCATCCATGTAAACATAAAAGAAGTAAA
>CAUYQV010170378.1:0-12154 GCA_963574575.1 Galagoides demidoff
TGGTCCCAGCTACTTGGGAGGCGGAGGCAGGAGACTCGCTTGAGCCCAGGAGTTGGAGGTTGCTATGAGCTGTGATGCCATGGCACTCTACCCAGGGGGATAGCTTGAGGCTCCGTCTCAAAAAAAAAAAAAAAAATACAATTTCATTACACATACATACAAGCACAGACATAGTACCTGTAGGAACCTGAGCGTTCCTTCCTGCTTAGGCCCATCCCCACACAGGCAGCTCCCCAAGCCACCCCAGCACGGGTCTCTGCCCTAGCCCTGGCCATGCTCTTTCTGCGTAGTCTCCTCAGTGCATGTTCCATACTGAGGAATAATTAAATAATTCAATATTCCAAAGAATAAATATGGACCAAAGCCTAGGCCCTCTCCTGCATAAAACCCTACAGTGGCCTTTGCTAGCACTCAGAATAAAGTCCAGATACCTTCAAATAGCCCCAAGGCCAGATAAGATCTACCCCATCACTCATTCTGTGGAAGTTTCCAGTTGAACCTCATTCAGTGCTCAGATCCTTGTGTTTTATCTTGCCTCTGGGCCTTTGTGGGTAGAGGGTGACATTACCTTTGCCTGCAAAACTCACTCTTCTCATTCTGAATTTTCAGGTCCAGATTTAGGTGTCTCCTCTAAGATACCCTCCCTGGCCACTCAGTCCGATTCTATCACCCTCCCCAATCCCAGTCCCAACCAAGCTGGGTTGTCATTATCTTGGGATGGGTATGTCTTCCCCATGGACTGAGAGTCCCACAAAGGCAGGGCCAGAGCTTTTCCATCTCGGAAGAAACAAACAAACAAACAAATAAATAACATACTGACTAAAAGGACAAAAGGCACTTTTACAGTAGACAGACTTGGTAGCCACCACTTAAACTGAGGGCTCAAACCCAGCATCACCTATAATGGGACAAAATGACATCATGAGGTCCCTGATGGAGTTGGCATTGGAAAAACATAACATCACACTCAAAATTTTCTTTTTTCTTTTTTGAGACAGAGCCTCAAGCTGTTTCCCTGATTAGAGTGCAGTGGCATCACAGCTCACAGCAACCTCCAACTCCTAGGCTCAAGCAAGTCTCCTGCCTCTGCCTCCCAAGTAGCTGGGACCACAGGCACCCGCCACAATGCCTGGCTATTTTTTTTGGTTGTAGCCATCATTGTTGTTTGGCGGGCCCAGGCTGGATTCGAACCCGCCACCTTAGGTGTATGTGGCTGGTACCTTAGCCACTTGAGCCACAGGCACTGGGCCCACACTCATAATTTTCTGCTGAAGTTCAGAGTATGGGTCATTCTATATGGCACCTGAGCTGGAAGTTTTCACTGAAGTCATAAAAGTCAAAAAAGCTATGGCTTGGCATGAGTGTTCAGTAGTTAGGGCGTCAGCCACATACACCAGGGCTGGTGGATTCAAACCCGGCCCAGGTCTGCTAAACAACAATGAAAACAATAACAAAAAATAGCCAGGCATTGTGGTAGGCACCTATAGTCCCAGCTACTTGGGAGGCTGAGACAAAAGAATCACTTAAGCCCAAGAGTTTGAGGTTGCTGTGAACTGTGATGCCACAGTATTCTACCAAGGGTGAAAAAGGTAACTGGGTAGCAAAGAGAAATTACATTAAGTACTATCCTATCAAGTAGCTCAGGAAATTTCACCCCAATATATGATTCCATGGGATAAAGAATATTTTGAGGCTCTGCACCTGTGGCCCAAGTGGCTAAGGTGCCAGCCACAAACACCTAAGGTGGAGGGTTCGAATCCAGCCCGGGCCCGCCAAACAATGATGGCTGCAACCAAAAAAAAATTGCCAGTCATTGTGGCGGGCGCCTGTGGTCCCAGTTACTTGGGAGGCGGAGGCAGTAGACTTGCTTGACCCCAGGAATTGGAGGTTGCTGTGAGCTGTGATGCTACAGCACTCTACCCAGAGGGACAGCTTGAGGCTCTGTCTCAAAAAAATACAAAATAAAAAAGAATATTTTGAATTAAAGGCTCTTAACAAGATTAGTAGGCCCTCAGAAGATGCTTGCTCTCTAATCTTCATAAACTGAACTGTCCCATCAAAAATAACAATTGACTTCCCTTCCTCTCCCTGTTATCTCAATAGAGTATATTGTGGGAAAGAAGATCAGGAATTTAACCAGATTTGGCCCAAATTAGTTAAAACATAATACCACCTGTCTCTCAATTTAACTTACAAGGCAATCTGTTTCCCCATCCATTCATCCTCCCTAGCAATCATTTACAGCCCCTAAGCAGAATAACCCACATTGTTCACCTACCCCCTGCCAAAAGGCCTGGATAAAAATATCTCAGTTCCACACACACACACAAAATCTCAATTCCACTGGGATAGTAAGTAATCACTCTGTGATTCTTCCATGTGTGTGGTTAAAAAAAAACTTTCCTTTTATTAACTTGCCTTAATTGTGAGTTGATCGTTAAATGAACTTTCAGTGGAAAAGGCAAGTTTCCCCTCACACTCACATCTGTTTCACCCTCAATTGGATGTAGTACGATATAATTCTGATGCTAAGCACCCAGAGTTAGTGTAGACCCTACAAAGGAAGGGCTCAGTTTTCTACAAGATTGTCCCTATTCCAGGCCAAGTGAGGTGGCTCATGCCTGTAATCCTAGTACACTGTGAGGCTGAGGCAGATGGATTGCTTGAGTTCAGGATTTTGAGACCAGCCTGAGCAAAAGTGAGACCCATCTATACTAAAAATAGGAAAATAGGGTGGCGCCTGTGGCTCAGAGGAGTAAGGCACCGACCCCATCTGCCAGAGGTGGGGGGTTCAAACCCAGCCCTGGTCAAAAACTGCAAATAAATAAATAAATAAATAAATAAATAAATAAATAAAAATAAAAATAGGAAAATAATAACCTGGGGAGTTGTGGTGCGTGCCTGTAGTCCTAGCTACTACGGAGGCTGAGGCAGGAAGATTGCTTAAGCCCAAGAGTTTGAGGTTGCTGTAAGCTATGGTGTTACAACACTCTACCCAGGGCAATAGAGTGAGACTCAAAAAAAAAAGATTGTCCCCATTCCAGACACTATCCACCCACAGTCGGGTCCCCAGGCCACCTGTATTTTTTTTTGAGACAGAGCCTCAAGCTGTCCCTGGGTAGAGTGCCATTGCATCATAGCGCACAGCAACCTCCAACTCCTGGATTTAAGTGATTCTCTTGCCTCAGGGTCCCAAGTAGCTGGGACTCCAGGTGCCTGCCACAATGCCCAGCTATTTTTTTTTTGGTTGCAGCCATCATTGTTGTTTGGCGGGCTCAGGCTGGATTCGAACCCTTCAGCTCTGGTGTATGTGGCTGGCGCTTTAGCTGCTTAAGCTACGGGTGCCGAGGCCCACCTGTATTTCTGAGGGACTGGCTATAAATTTGTAGGTTCCACAACCCTCTCAGTTCAATAATTCACCAGGAAGACTCACAGGATATACTGAATGCCTTATAGTTACACTTATAGTTTTAATACAAAAGATACACATAGGGTGAGGTCTAGGAGGCAATGCTGAGTTTCTGAAACTGCCTTTACAATTGGTGAAGGGGTACAAGGGAAGAATTAGGGTCAGGGCGGTGCCTGTGGCTCAGTGGATAGGGGCCAGCCCCATATACTGAGAGTGGTGGGTTCAAACCCCGCCCCGGCCAAATAGCAACAAAAAAATAATAGCCGGGAGTTGTGGCGGGCGCCTGTAGTCCCAGCTACTCGGAAGGCTGAGGCAAAAAAATCGCCTAAGCCCAGGAGATGGAGGTTGCTGTGAGCTGTGTGATGTCATGGTACTCTACCGAGGGGGATAAAGTAAGACACTGTCTCTCTAAAAAAAAAAAACTAAGGTCAGGGCCCCAAAGCCTGGAGGAAGCAGGTTCAGGTAAAATAATAACTATCAGCCACTGTCCACTTGTTTGCTTCTCTATATTTCTACTCTACAGGGCACAGCTGGTAGCCATAAAGATTCTTAACTTTTCTCCTTAGATAACATCACCAGTTCAAAACGTAGGAGTAGTTTGTGAGATATCCTCCAGTCCTACATTCCAGTAGATTGACCCATTGGGACCAAAAAACTGATTCAACTGGTCTCAGACCACCCCTGCAACTGCATTCCAACTGTATTCAGGATTGGCTGACCTACCCAGCGGTGGCCATATTGAAGAACTGATGGTTCTGCCGGAAACCAATTAGGAGACCCTGATTGTCTAACCCTCTGCCCACAAACTGTCTTTATAAACCCTGTCACCCCTACAATTCTTAGAAGGCAATCTGAAAAATTCCTTCCATCTTCCCACTTAGAGCTATTCAGAATAAATTCTTTCTCTGCTGTAAACCTGCTATCTCTGGATACTGGCTCTGTCTTAGGCAGCAGGCAGATAAGCCTGGCTGGGCGTCCACACCCTGGCTGGGAATGCATCACCCCACTGGCACATCAATGCATTTGCGATTCAGTGTCCAGCAATATTGATTAAATCATCAGTGATGTCACTGAGCTTAATCGCCAGCCACCACGACGCCCTGTTCATCTAAACCTGGAGTTCAGACTGGCTCAAAGTCTCTCTCTTTTTTTTTTTTTTTTTTTGAGACAGAGCCTCAAGCTGTCCCGCTGGGTAGAGCGCTGTAGCATCACAGCTCATAGCAACCTCCCACTCCTGGGCTCAAGCGAGCCTCCTGCCTCCGCCTCCCAAGTAGCTGGGACCACAGGTGCCCGCCACAACACCCGACTATTTTTTAGTTGCAGCCGTCATTGTTGTTTAGCAGGCCCAGGCTGGATTTGAACCTACCACCTTAGGTGTATGTGGCTGGCGCCTTAGCCACTTGAGCCACAGGTGCTGAGCTGGCTCAAAGTCTCTAATCTTGGGCTTAGTCTTTCTGGTGACCAAAAGTTACCACATTAGCATAATAAAGGCTCCCCTATCACAGGGATTTTAAAGCTCTGTTTCCAGGGACTGGGAATAAAGACAAGATATATTCTTTATTATAGTACAGATCCTAAGGCAAAGACTTAATGCACAGGCGTAAGGCGGTGACTGGCAGCACCAGATCCTTCTTCCTTGCTACCCTCCCACAAGCAAGGACATACAAATTGCACCTGTGTGTAGCACACTAATAATGAATTACAAGTTTATCTTTATAATAGTAACAGAACTGACAAGAGTCAGACATTGTTCCACCTACTCAGGGACAGCTACATAACTGATGCTTCCTTCTCTGTTGTCCTAACATTCCCCCTATTTTATGTTAAATGTAGATTTCCTGGGCCTCACAAGAACTAACTACTTAGCCCTTTGCTTCATCAATACCCCCTCCACCCCTACCACACTTTTCCTTCTCTGTTGCCTTTAAATGCTGACGTTTCCAACTTCCCTTTCAGAAAAACACTCACAGCTTGTCTGCGATTCATGTCTTTCCTGGCACATCCTCAAAAACTTGGCTTAATAAACCTCCACTGATTGAGATTTTGGCCTCAATCATTTACTTGGGTCAACACCACCATAAGGCAGAAAATTTCATTTTAGAGATGGGAAAAGTGTGGCTTGGAGGGGAGAAGTTAATTGCCTGTGGCCACAAAGCAGGTGATGGGGAGAAGAGGCTTGAATCCTCAGGCCCTTCTGGTTTCCTCCCTCTTCTACTTTTCTAAGAAAACTCCTGCCTCAGTAAGACATTATTACTCTTTCTTTCTTTTTTTTTTTTTTTTGGTAGAAACCGAGTCTCACTTTATTGCCTGCGGTAGAGTGCTGTGGCTGGCGTCACACAGCACACAGCTCCAACTCCTGGGCTTAGGCATTCTCTTGCCTCAGCCTCCCAAGTGGCTGGGACTACAGGCGCCCACCACAACACCTGGCTATTTTTTGGTTGCAGTTTGGCTGGGGCCAAGTTTGAACCTGCCACCCTCAGTATATGGGGCTGGCGCCCTACTCACTGAGCCACAGGTGCCGCCCAAGACATTATTACTTTTAAGCCAGCAGGACAACAAGGGCCTGGAAAAATGTGGGAGGGAGCGAGGAGGGGAAAAGGTGGTGCTGAGTGAACCACCAACTGAGGGCCTGACTAGTCATCAGTGATGTGCCCAGCTCCAAAACTGGCTAAGGGCTCTTGGAACCAGAGAAGGGTGTAAATCAGGAAGAGGCACAGAAGCCATAGTCCCAAAACCGCTTGGGAAGAAGTGAGAGGGAGACTGCTGGAGCTCCAGAAATGTGCTGTGTCTGATCTGTGATTACACAGACATACCCATTTGTAAGAATTCATTGAGCTGTATACAAGTTCTGTTTTCACACTTTATGTTTGTTTTCTTCTAACTAAAACAATTAGAAGACAGAAACACAGCTTTGACAATCTAGAAAAAATAAACTTCTAGTAAAGGTATGATTACCATTGCCACCTATGCTATTTAAACATTCTGTCAAAATACCCATGCCCCACCTAGGAGAGTGGCTCATGCCTGTAATTCCAGCACTTTGTCTGGGCCAGGCAGGAGGACTACTTGTGGCCAGGAGTTCAAAACCAGCCCAGGCAACACAGTGAGACTCTACCTCCACAAAAAATTTAAAAATTAGTGGAGCAAGATAGCACATACCTGTAGTCCCAGGCCTCTCTCCAGACACCCCCTCCCTAGCTGTAACCACTATTCTGAAATCTATCAGATTAGATTCATCTGTTCCTAAACTTCATATGCATGGACTCGTATGGAATGTTCTCTTTGGGATCTGGCTTCTTTAGTACAATGTACTTAGGAGGCTGAGGCAGGAGGATCACTTAAGCCCAGGACAGGGGTGAGAAATCTTTTCATGTTGGAAGACAAGTTAATTTAGCTATACTCAAAGGCCTTATTTCATAAGGCCATATTCAAGAAATTTCAATGAGATATACTAAAAAATGTACGTTATTTTGTAAAAATCTAACTACTATATAATTAATAATTTCAAACAATGAAAACTGTTAATTTTATTTTTTTATTTTTAATTTTTTGGGGACAGAGTCTTACTAATTACCCTTGTAGAGTGCTGTCGAGTCATAGCTCACAGCAACTCAAACTCTTGGACTCAAGCAATTCTCTTGCCTCAGCCTCCCAAGTAGCTGTGAGTACAGGCACACACCACAATACCCAGCTATTCTTAGAGACTGGGTCTCTCTCTTGCTTGGATAGTCTCCAACCTATGAACTCAGGCAATCCACCCACCTCAGCCTCCCAGAGTGCTAGGATTACAGACATGAGCCATTGTACCTGGCCTTATTTGTTAATTTTAAAGTCAACTAGTCTTTTTTTTGAGACGGAGCCTCAAGCTATCCCCCTGGGTAGAGTGCCATGGCATCACAGCTCACAGCAACCTCCAACTCCCAAGTAGCTGGGACCACAGGCACCTGCCACAATGCCTGGCTATTTTTTGGGTGCAGCCATCATTGTTGTTTGGCAGGCCTGGGCTGGGGATTAGAACCCGCCACCTTAGGTGTACATGGCTGGTGCCTTAGCCGATTGAGCCACAGGCGCCAAGCTGTCAACTAGTCTTTTAATGACTTTGTTGTATTTGCTTTTTGTTGGAAAGCATTCAAATATTTGGTTGCAGCATGGAGGCCTGCAGTTTCAGTTGATGGGTATCAGTCATTTGTGACCTTAAGGGTGTCTTGATTTGGGTTAGGTAGGGGAATGTACTGGAATATAGATTTGCAGCAGTAAGTGACTGAAAAGAAAGAAAGCATTTTTCAGCATGTTGTTGAAGGTGTGGGTATTGGTACTGAATTTATTTCATATGTAATTGGTTCTTTTATAGCATCTAACAATGACTTTAAAATGTTATCTACTGAGATCTCAATCAATTCTATCTGAAGTTCTTACAGGTGCCTTGGTGAAAGCAAGTGAGACTGAAATGCTAATTTGAGTGTGATACCATGATTCTCAAAGTCAGTGAATCTTTTCTTTTTCTTTTCTTTTCTTTTTTTTTTTGGAGACAGAAGCCTTAAGCTGTCCCCCTGGGTAGAGCACTGTAGCATCACAGCTCATAGCAATCTCCAACTCCTGGGCTCAAGCGATTCTCCTGCCTCCACCTCCCAAGTAGCTGGGACTACAGGCACCTGCCACAACACCTAGCTATTTTTTGGTTACAGCCATCATTGTTGTTTGGCAGCCCGGGCTGGATTTGAACCCACCAGCTCAGGTGTATGTGGCTGGCGCCCTAGTCACTTGAGCCACAGGCACCGAGCCCAATGAATGTTTTCATTGTATTTTCAAATTAATAGGTCTATAACAGCTATGTATTTTTTTTTTTTTTGCAGTTTTTGGCCGGGGCTTGGTTTGAACCTGCCACCTCTGGCATATGGAGTCAGTACCCTACTCCTTTGAGCCACAGGTACCGCCCAACCGCTATGTATTCTTCAAATGATTTGTATATGCATATGCTCCTCATCAATGACTTTTGCTGACTGGGGAAAATGTTCATGGAAATTACCTTTTGGAGAAGTGATAGATTTTTTTAAAATGCTTGATTTTTGGCCACATATCATATATAGACTTAGTTTTACCTTGCAAATGTTCAAGTTGATTTGACATGATATCACACAGAAATGCTGCATTCTTACAGAAATCTTCCTTCAATAATTTACATTGCTGACTCTGTTTATAAAATTTTTACTATCTGTTATTGCAGAGATAAAAGCCTGGTTAATGGGCTTGGTGCCTGTGGCTCAAGTGGCTAAGGCACCAGCCACATACACGTGAGCTGGCAGGTTCGAATCCAGCCTGGGCCTGCCAAAAAACAATGATGGCTGCAAGCAAAAGATAGCCAGGGATTGTGGAGAGTGCCTGTAGTCCTAGCTACTTGGAGGAGGAGGCAGGAAAATCGCTTGAGCCCAGTAGTTGGAGGTTGCTGTAAGCTGTGATGCCACAGCACTCTACCCAGGGTGACAGTTTAAGGCTCTGTCTAAAAAAAAAAAAAAAAAAAAAAAAAAAAGCCTGGTTGATGGCTGGGTGCAGTGGCTGACATCTATAATCCTAGCATTCTGGAAGGCCAAGGTAGGTGGACTGCCTGAGCTCCGGAGTTCAAGACCAGCCTGAGGAAGAGTGAGACCAGATCCTGACTCTAACAATAACAAACAAACAAACAAATAAAAAACAGGCAGGCATTGTGGCAGGTGCCTGTAGTCCCAGTCACTTGGGAGACTGAAGCAAGAGAATCACTTGAGCCCAAGAATTTGAGGTTGCTGTGAGCTATGATGCCATAGCACTCAACTGAGGGCCACAAAGTGAGACTCTGCTTACAAAAAAAAAAAAGAAAAGAAAGAGTTTGGCTAACATCTATCCCTCTGACAGCCAAAACACTTTAGAATGATAAGGCAAATCCATACTGAATACCTCATTGTTCAACTTTAGCATGTCATAAAACTGGAAATGCTGTGTTGCATTTGTGTGAATATAGTTAACAATACTTAAAACTTGTGCAAAGTGTCATTTAAGATAGTGACTTTTAGGCAGTGCCTGTGGCTCAGTGAGTAGGGTGGCAGCCCCATATACCGAGGGTGGCAGTTCAAACCCAGTCCTGGCCAAACTGCAACAAAAAAATAGCCAGGTGTTGTGGCAGATGCTGTCGTCCCAGCTACTCAGGAGGCTGAGGCAAGAGAATTGCCTAAGCCCAAGAGCTGGAGGTTGCTACGAGCTGTGATGCCATGGTACTCATAGTGACTTTAAGCACAATAATTTTCCTGATGCAAGATAAATGTACAATGAAAAGAAATGAGAGCATCTGGATCTGTCAATACTTCTTTTATCCGTGCAATAAACCCTTCATGTTTTCCTGTCATGGAAGGTGCACTGTTTGTACATTACTCACTAAATTTAGCAAATTCAGTCAACTTTATGCCTTTTTTTTCTTTTTCCTTTCTTTCTTTCTTTTTTTTTTTTTATTGAGACAGAGTCTCACTTTGAGGCCTTCAGTAGAGTTCTGTGACATCATGGCTCACAGCAACCTCAAACTCTTAGGCTCAAGTGATTCTCTTGCCTCAGCCACCCAAGTAGCTGGACTACAGACACCTGCCACTGTGCCTGGCTGTTTTTAGAGACATGGTCTGGCTCTGGCTCAAGCTGGTCTTGAACTCCTAAGCTCAGGCAATCCACCCGCCCTGGCCTTCCAGAGTGCTAGGATTACAGGTGTTAGCCACCTCACCCAGCCTAACTTCATGACTTTTACCTTGAAAATTGTCAAAGATATCTATCTAGTCCCCATACTCTGTTTGTTACAGTGCTCAAAGTGAGTCTTTATAGCAAAGAAAATTTTCTGTTCTGACCCTAATTAAGTACAAAACTTGTGTTGAGTCAGCATCAGTTGATTCATCCAGGGTGTTTAAATAATACATATTTTTCTTTTGAAGTATTGCATGAAGTTGTTAAGTTGAATGCTAATTCATGCTACCAATCAGTTATGGTTCATGGTTCTCTTTGAAAAAGGCAGTTTTATGTACTTTAAAATGATAATGAAGTATAAGCACCTTACAACTTCAACAATGTATTTGCACAATTTCTACATCACTGAACGGCTTCTCTTTTTCCCCAGGTATATAAAGTACTTCAGTGGGATTATTTCTAGGTCTTACTGCTACTCGAAAGAATTGTTTTTGCTTTTCATCTTTTAATTTCTGCACTATGATCTTTCATCTCTCTCTCTAACTTAAAATGTTTGTAGTCCTTATGAATGTTATAATGCTGATGAACACTGCATTTCTTTAATATTGATATTGCAGTATCACAAAGGAAAAAAAAAGCTTATCTTTAGCAGAAACAAGATAATTTGCTATTTCCAATCCTTGTTAAAGCATTTATTTTTATTCTTTAGTGTTCTCTTGGTCTTCTTTGGCATGATAGGCTGTTAAGCATACAGAATTGAAAAATACTATTGAGCTGTGCAACTATTCACAAATTCCACTTCAAATAGAAACATGTTGCTGTCAATAGTGGATAACAGACAGACGTACTCAATCCTTATAAACTCTCACCTTATAAACCTCTCACTCTACCGCCTTGTGCGGTAGTGGTGCCACTCAGGTAGGGAAGTTACAACTAAATCATGAGTGTAGCAGCTGTCAATTTAGCCTTTATGGCTTACTAAGGTTCTAATTGTGCTGGTCAATGTGGGAGGATTATTTGGTTGAAACTTATTTTATTCTTTGGTATTTTAATAACATTCATTTTTAAATTTTATTTTATATTTATATTTTATTTTTTGAGGCAGAGTCTCACTCACTCTGTCACCCTGGATAGAGTGCTGTGGTGTTACAGCTCAAAATAATTTTGAATTCTTGG
The DNA here is from genome assembly GCA_963574575.1 of Galagoides demidoff. NCBI lineage: Eukaryota > Metazoa > Chordata > Mammalia > Primates > Galagidae > Galagoides > Galagoides demidoff. The sequence continues at coordinate 11,279 of CAUYQV010170378.1, forward strand.
ACTTAAGCAATTCTCTTGCCTCAGCCTTCCCACTAGCTGGGACCACAGGTATGCACCACCATACCAGGCTAGATTTTCTATTTTTAGTAGAGATGGGGTCTAGCTCTTGATCAGACTGGTCTTGAACTCCTAAACTCAAGCAATCCACCTGCCTCAGCCTCCCAGAGTGTCAGGATTATAGGCATGAGCCACCATGTCCAGCCATACATTCAATTTAAAATTATAGGACAGGCACAGTGGCTCACACTTGTAATCCTAGCACTCTGGGAGGCTGAGGTGGGTGGAATTACCTGAGCTTACTGGTTCAAGACCAGCCTAAGCAAGAATGAGACCCCATCTCTAAAAATAGCTGGGCATTGTAGTGAACACACATAGTCTTACCTACTTGAGTGCCTACAGCAAGAGAATCACTTGAGCCTAAGAATTTGAGGTTGATGTGATCTCTGATGCCATAGCATTCTACCAAGGGTGACAAAGTGAGACTCTGTCTCAAAACAAACAAACAAACAAACCTGTAAAAGACAAAGATGTATTAATAAAAGTAAAAGGATCTCTTTGACAAATTTGGATTCAATCCAAAGGCTACATTTAAGTACCTAGAAGGTGGCTCGGCGCCTGTGGCTCAATCGGCTAAGGCGCCAGCCACCTACACCTAAGGTGGCAGGTTCGAATCCCCAGCCAGGGCCCACCAAACAACAATGATGGCTGCAACCAAAAAAGGCCAGGCGTTGTGGCGGGCGCCTGTGGTCCCAGCTACTTGGGAGGCGGAGGCAGGAGACTCGCTTGAGCCCAGGAGTTGGACGTTGCTGTGAGCTGAGATGCCATGGCACTCTACCCAGGGTGACAGCTTGAGGCTCTGTCTCAAAAAAAAAAAAA
>CAUYQV010170379.1:0-13756 GCA_963574575.1 Galagoides demidoff
GGCTGTTTCTGTATTTTGCACTATCCTCACACCCATGCTCAATCCCCTCATCTATAGTCTGAGAAACAAGGATGTGGTGGGAGCTCTTCAGAAGGTACTGGGAAAACATCTAGTCTTTAAGCAAAACTCAAAAACATCAAACTAGAAAAAAAAATCTAGAGGGTTAAAAGCATTTATAATTGCCTTTTACAGTATGAGGAAATTTACTGCAGCCATACGGAATCACATAGGTGAATTCAATCTAAAATATTAAGTAATTCTTAGGAAGTTAAGAGCTTTTTATTAATTAGTTTCTAACCTTTTGTTTCCAAAGATGATTAAATCACTATTCTTCTTCACACTTGTTCATAGCATAGACTAAAGTACCAGTCTCCCTCTTTGTATTTGAAATATTTAGACATTTGTAGGTGTCCCCAAGACTTATCTTTGTTAGGGGTTATTGGAAATTCAGGTCCTGTAGTTTTACTGTTATAGATACCAGCTTTTCAGAATAAATGTGCTTAGTATTTAAAAAGAGCAGATCTTATCAGAAGCAATTATGTGTATTATCACCCCCCACCCCCACCCCAGCTCCCTGTGTCTTCCCTGACAAACCCAATATGTTGGACTATTTTTTCTGCATGTCTTGGGTGGAAACTTTTTTGGTAATTCTTTGATAATCAAAATTCCTCAGCTCATATATACTTTAGGAAGACAATTCAGAAATCAAACACACCTAATTTGGGATAGTAGCTGCAAGTCTGCTGTGAGTGAGTTCAATGCACTTGCTTTCCCTCCTGAATGGGCAAGTTCCAAGCCACTCTCACTAGCTCTAGATTCTAACCTTTCCTCAGGTGGGTCCTGGTGGAATTCAAGAGGCAGAATACAGCAAGTACTCAACAGTATATCTGGAATGAGTATATATTCAGAGCTAAGTCTTTTGAGGGATGTTTTAAAGTCTTAAAAGACAATAATTGAGCTATATAAAAGTATAAATATGTCACCATGGAACACAGAGACCAAAATCATTTGGAGGTTTGATCGTCCAGGTAAAGTAATCATGACAGAAGAAAAGAGTTTAGAAAAAACAGAGAGTAATGATTAGGGTTTATGTGACCAATATAGATATGAAAAAATTGTATTGTCATATAGAATTAAAAGATTGTTGTGTTGAGACTTCAGGAGGTGACACATGACTGCATCTGGAACAGACATTGATCACTGCCTAAGACTAGACCTATCTTCCCACATAGATAGGAGAACAAAGGCAAGAAAGCTAACCAGATGCTACTGAGACCAAGGGCTGAAAAGGATACAAACAAACAAGGCTTCTTGTTGTGACATTGTGACAAATATCTCTACAATGATTTCATTTTCCTTATGAGAAAAGATAACAAAAAACTTTTGGAATTGATAAATCTCAATGCTATGGGCCTACTAAAGTTTCCCTTGATGTGGAAAGATTTTCTCGCAGTTTCTAGGACTAATGAAATAGCTGTTGTGAAATAGTTATAAGCCCACATCAATCATAAATCAATTGAATTACATTGAAACAATCATTGCCAATGATAATCATTTGTGCTTTACAGGGAATGAAAATTAAATTGCAGTATATATTATTTACCAGGTCTCAGGACTTGAAAACCACACAACTGCCCCCACACTAAAATCCATTGTCAGATAGAATGTGTGTAAAAGAGCACTCTTATGCATTGCTGGTACAAATTGCAATGGAATGACTTGACTTTTGGAATGTAATGACTTTTTAATGGAAAGAAATTTATTTTTTATCAATTTATATTTTTTTGAGACAGAATCTCACTATGACATCCTTGGTAGACTGCTATGTCATCATAGCTCACAGCAACCGCAAACTCTTGGATTTAAGTGATTTTCTTGCCTCAGTATGCCAAGAAGCTGGGACTACAGGTGCCACCCACAATGCCTGGCTATTTTTTGGTTGTAGTTGTCATTGTTGTTTGGCATTGTGGGTTGGATTCAAACCCACCAGCTCCAGTGTAGGTGGCTGGCACCCTAGCTGCTGAGCTACAGGGGCCAAGCCAATGGAATGCAATTTAATGACATTAAAACTTGCTTGCCCTTCTACTCAAAAATTATAATTTTGCTCTGAGTAGGTATCCAGTGATGGGATTGAAGGGTCAAATGAGAGATTTACTTTTACTTTCTTAAGCATTCTCCATACTTGTAGGTATCTATCCAGAAGAAAAAAAAATTAAACATTAGAAAATATTCACTTCAAGCAGCTCAATCCATAATCTCAAAGATGTGGAAACAATCCAAGTGCCTGTCAGCACATGACTGGATTAATAAGCTGCGACACACACACACATACACACAAACCATGGAATACTATTCAGGAATAAAAAAGATGAAGACTTTGTATCTTTTATATTTACCTGGATGGATTTGGAGAACATTCTCCTCAGTAAAGTATCTCAAGAATGGAAAACCAAGTTAATTACAATGTGTCTAGGAGATGCTTTGTTTGAATTGTGTCATGCTGGGGTTCTGAAACTATCTAATACCTGGAATGTTTGGTAAATTCTTCACCTCAATGTCTTGAAGTACAGTTTCCATATTTCTAAGACTCTCTTCTCCTTCAGGTATCCCTATGATTAAAATAGTCATCCATTTCGTGTAGCCCCATATCTCTCTCAGAGAATTTTCTGCTTTTATTCTCTTTTTTTCTGGCCTCTTTGAATGACTGGATTAGCTCAAAAGTCTTGTCTTTGATTTCCAAGATTCTACTCCATGTTTTACGCTATTGCTGAGACTCCCTATTGTGTTTTGAAGCTCCTTGAATGTCTCTTTCAGTTCCTTGAGCTCTGCTATATCCTTCCTAATTATATCTACATCCTTGGTGAGGTGGTCTTTAATCTCACTAAATTCTTGAGATGGTTTTTGGACTTCTTTTTTGAGACAGTCTCATTATGTTGCCCTTGGTAGAGTGCTGTGGTGTCCTGCTCTTGCTCAGGCCTGGTTGCTAACTTGTGAGTTCAAGGAATCCAGTCACCTTGCCTTCCCAGAGGGCTAGGATTACAGGCGTCACCCACCACACCTGGCCTTCATTGGCTTTTAAATATTACTTTTTTAAAAAATCCAGACTTTATCTTTTATTTTGTTTTATTTTTTTGAGACAGAGTCTCACTATGTCGCCCTCAGTAGAGTGTGGTGGTGTCACAGCTCACTGCAACCTCAAATTCTCGGCCTCAAACGATTGTCTTGCCTCAGCCTCCCAAGTAAACTTTGAAAGTTGGAGTTTACATTTTATGAAGTATATTTAACCACTATTTATTTGGTTTTTCTTAATGTAGACATTTGAGGCTTTTGACTAAATTTGATAATTTCCCTTGTATCTTTTACATTTACCTGGATGGATTTGGAGAACAAATTTTAGACATATTTTAGTTTCTGTTCCTATTTAAGACAGGATTAAAATTCCTGTTGAAAAAAACCTTAAGTGTTTAAAACATAAATCTGTGGTATCTTGGAATCTGAGACAGAACTTACCAAGAAGCTGAAGTTGGAGTGAGACAGTGAACAGGTTGTCAGGTACCTGACTTGGACTATTGGTGCTTGTGCTCTGTTTGTTCCTGGGAGTCTATGGATATTCTATTTCAGAATCCACTTTTGATAAAAATTAAGTGAAAGAGAGCTTAATTGAGCGAAGAGTATTTCGCAAACTGGTCAGTTGAATTAGAAGTGTTTTGGAGAAAGTCTGGTGTTGAGAGGATTCATGGACAGAAAAGAGAAAGTGAGGTCTAAAAACAGTTGGATTGGCTAAAGCTCAGTATTTGTCTCCCTTAAATACAGTTTAAATCAGCAGGATGTTTTTTGTTGGCTAAAATTCTATGAGCCACAGAGAAGAAAGAGTAGAAAGGAGTAAAGATGAATAGAGTAAACTTCACTGAGGACAAACAGATGAACTTTTTATCTTGTTAGTGAAACTATTAAGCCCAAATCAAGGTTATAACATAACTAAAGATGTAAGAAATAGTTTAAGAGGTGGAGAACACTTTTTACAAGATGTAGAAAAGAGACTTGGCACGTGTAGGCTCAGTGGTTAGAGAACTTGCCACATGCACTGGGCTTGGTGTGTTTGAACCCCACCTGGGCCTGCTAAATAACAAAAACAACAAAAATGACTAGGTATTGTGTTGGGCTCCTGTAGTCTCAGCTACTTGGGAGGCTGAGGCAAGAGCATTGCTTGAGTCCAAGAGTCTGAGGTTGCCGTGAGCTGTAACACCACAGCAGTCTACTGAGGGGGACACCGTAAGACACTGTATCCAAAAAAAGGAATCTACAAAGAAAGGCATTACTAGTCATGAATAAGAAGTAAATTCCAATTTTGTTCGGTCATGTTTTTTAGGGTCCCAGCTTGTCAATTAATCATTTATATATAAATCTTTAAAAGTCTCATATATCTCTATAGAATATAGGAAAGTCAAACTTGTGCATAGAAGGGAAAAGAACTAATGAACATTGTAAGTTATAAATATAATTTTTTTTTTTAGATAGAGTCTCAAAATTTAGATGTCTTTTTAAATCCATTTTTGGTCATTAATCCCAATGTTATGTTAATTCCAAAAGCAACTCAATTTAATGCCTCTTTATAAGGCCCAATGCCTTTTCATAGAAAAGGTCATTTCTAAGATTCCTAAAAATTGACTTTCAGAAATAGACTGCTGATAGAACAGACTATGAGAAAAGACTTAACTCTTCAGAGCTTGACATGTTCGGTACACACAGTATGCTGCTTAGAATTTTGTGTGTCCTGGACCCAGTCTTTCCAGATCAGCCACCCAGACATGTTACTGACGAAACACACTTCCTGGATGGAGGAGCCTGAGGAGAGAACTCCCTCTCAGTCACAAAGTGAAGCTCAGAGACATAAAACATGACTAGAGGAAAACCTCAAAAGGCTTTGTTTTCTGGGACCTGAAACAAAGTTTGTCCTAAAAGACACTGGATTAGGCTCCACAACCATAGCTCAGTGGTTAGGGTGCCAGACACCTACACCATAGCTGGCAGGTTTCAACCCGGCACACACCTGATGAAAACAACAATGGCAACTACAATAACAGCAAAACAAATAGCCAGGCATGGTGATGAGTACCTGTAGTCCCAGCTTCTTGGGAGACTGAGGTAAGAGAATGGCTTGAGCCCAAGAGTTTGAGGTTGCTGTAAGCTGTGACACCATGGTTCTCACCTGGGGGCTATATAAGACTCTGTCTCAAACAAACAAACAAACAAAAAAACAAAAAAACTGACTAGTTACTGGCTAGTGTGCAGGGCCTGTTTGAACATAGTGCTGATGGGGAGCTAGGCCTGAGTTCCGCTCTATGATAACCCTCTTTAGACAAAATGACAAAGAAAGACAAGTGACAAAACAAAAACAAGCCATAATAATAACAGTGATTAGAATCTATTTCTGAGAAGAGATGGAATCAAACAACCTGAATATTCATATCCCACAAAGTACCTAAAAATATGCCAACACTAGAGTTGCTTATAAGATCAGTCACCAACAAAAATGTTTATCTCATTAATCTTAAATATGGAAAGGACAAACATATTTTACCATCTGCTCAACCAGAGCCAACAGAAAGAAAAACAGGGAGTCTGACTGGTAAGTAAACCATCTCACCATGTGCCGGTTGGACAGAGTTCAGCTCTTTAAGCTTCAGCTTTTGGCTTTCAGGAGAGCAGAGTGGCTGTGAGAGGCTGCTAACTATTTGAAACTGTGGGGATCATGGTGAAACCTGCCTTTTCCCCTTGGTTGGTTCACTAACAGATCAACTCACAATTATGGAAGATTATTATGGAGAAAAGTTTATTTCTAAATATCATGTGCATGGGGGAACCAGAAGAATGATTACCTGAAGTCTCAGTGGTGGTCAGAGACTTTAATATATGCCTTTCAGAAGGGAGGGGGGAGAATGTGGAAAGGATAGATGCATCAAGTGTTTGCAAGGGGGGGAGTGTGTTTAGATGCATAGAAACAGATTCGTTTGTAGATTAACCTGAGAGACAGGTATCAGTGTTTCAAATGACTTTGAGGTCAGATCTATTATCAGTAATCCCTTTTGATTTCCAATCAGGTTACTCAGGCTTTATGTAGATAGAGGAAAGGAATTTTCCGGTACTTCCTGATCATGAATGCCTTTAATTCAAAATATCCTTTATACCAAAGAGTCATATTTTGAGGAAAATTTACTTAGCTCCTTCATTCATCATATTTCAAAACTCTTTTCAATGCTCAAGATCCTTTCTCCAACATTTAGAACTTTTAAATTGAAAGAGAAATCATGAATTGCTCCATGGTAATAGAACAAGATTTTGATATCACCATGCTGACATTGGGAACCCTTCAAACAGAGGTTAATAATCTAGTATCTATCATAATTCAAAATCACAGCATCCTGGGTGCTTTAATAGCTCAACCAGGAGAAGGTAATGCTGTTATTGGAAAGAAATGTTCTTCTCATGTAGGTCAGTCAGGGCAAGTAGAGACTGAGCTACATCTCCTCGAAGACAAAATATTCATCAGATTAACAAAGTGAAACCATTCTATTAGACTGATCTATTCTCAAGAATGGGAGACTGGTTTAATGGGGAGTGAGAAAATGAGGTTAGATCTGCTATTTTCAGCTTATTCATGCCTATCCTAATTTATTCTTTTATCTCTTTTCAAATATCTTATTCTTAGATTACGAACTCACGCTCTCTCTCCACAATTGCCAATTCAGTTCTTAATGTTTGAAATTTGTAAGGAAGTTCCTAAAGAGAGGAATAAAGGAGCTAAGCAAATGTCATCTCAAAATATGACTCCTTGGTATAAAGAATATTCTGAATTAAAGGCCATTCATGATCAGGAAGCATTCAAAGAGGCCTTTCCAATGTCTACACAAATCTTGAGTAACCCGATTGGGAATCAAAAGGGGCTGCTGACTTTCTTTTCTGAATACTAACAGACCTGGGCCCAAATCATTTAGAACACAATACCTGGGCCAGGAGTGGTGGCTCACAAGTATGTTCCTAGCACTCTAGGAGGCCGAAGAGGATGGATTGCTTGAGCTCAGGAATTTGACACTGAGCAAGAGTGAGTCCTCTGTCTCTATTAAAAATAGAAAAACTGAGGCAAGAGGATCGCTTGAACCCAAGTTGGAGGTTGCTATGAATTATGACACCACAGCCTTCTACTCAGAGCAACAACTTCAGATTCTGTCTCAAAAAAAAAAAAAAAAGAAAGAAAGAAACACAATACCTGCCTCTCAGGTTAATTTATAAATCGATGTTTCCCTCCATCTACACATCCTCCCTAGCAACAGTGTGGTATACCTATACTTTCCTCATTCTCCCCCCTCCCTTCTAAAAGGCATTCACAAAAGTCTCTGACCATCACTTAGACATTGAGCAATCATTCTTCTGGTTCTCAGGATGCTCATGGCAATAGGGTGAGTTTTGCCATGATCCCTACAATGGGTTAAGGCTTGCCATACTTGTGAAAAAATATACAGGGGAAACCAGTCCCCCTGTAGAGTGTTAAAATATACAGAAGGGAATCAGGCTGAAAGGGATCTAAAGCCTTGCACTCCTAAGGTAGAAAAACAAAATCCAACTCCAATTTATTCTTATAAGGTTGTTGATAGGGCCGAATGCAGGACCCACCCAAATAGAATAATTCTTTCCAGGAAGGAGTGAGTCCACCCAGGAGAGATGAGTCTGCCAATCCCCACCCTGCAAACTCTTGTATTTTCACCCTTAGCCCACCTGCTGATTTCTTTTTCAAACTTAGCCCGCTCACACCTGACAGATCAAAGGCCATGTTGCCCATACAGAATCTGGACTCTGCTTCCTTTCATTCATATCTTAGAATAACCTTTCACTGTCAGTCCCAAACCTCTCAGAGTATAAGAATGGTTGGTTTTTTTTTTTTTTTAGACGGAGCCTCAAGCTATCCCCCTGGGTAGAGTGCTATGGCATCACAGCTCACAGCAACCTCCAACTCCTGGGGCTCAAGTGAGTCTCCTGCCTCAGCCTCCCAAGTAGCTGGGACTACAGGTGCCCACCACAACACCTGGCCATTTTTTTGGTTGCAGCCATCATTGTTGTTTGGCGGGCCCAGGCTGGGGATTCGAACCCGCCACCTTAAGTGTGCGTGGCTGGCATCTTAGCCCCTTGAGCCACAAGTGCCGAGCCGAGAATGGTTGGTTTTATAGCAAAACAATACAAAATTAGAGGAGAGGAAGTAGGGAGATTGGTGTGCTCTCACTTATTGGACACAATGTAAGGGTGTACGGCAGATGTACCTGGGTGAGGGGCACATCTGCAACAGGGACTTGACTACACAAACACAATATGACCTAATCATTTCTATACTTGTATTAATCTGAACTTTACCCAAAGAGTGGAGATGCAAAAATAAAACAATTGACAAGTTATGTGCATTGGTTAAATAACTATTTTGCAGACCGTGTCTTACTCTGTTGCCCCAGACTACAGTGCAAGTATGTCATAGCTCACAGCAACCTCCAACTCATAGGCTCAAGCAATCCTCCTAAGAACCTCAGCCTCCTAAGAATCTGGGACTATGGACACCTGCCACAACCCCCAGCTAGTTTTTTAGAGCCGGTGGTCATCTTCTTGCTCAAGCTGATCTCTAACTCCTGAGCTCAAGCAATCTCCACCCATCTCAGCCTCCTGGAGTGCTAGGATTGTAAGCATGAACCCTGGTGCTTGTTCTCTTTGAAAATATTAAACTATCATTTTTGCTGGGTGCCCATGGCTCAGTGGTTACAGAGCTGGAGGCCTGGGCTTGCTAAGCAAAAAAAAAAAAAAAAAAAAAAAAAACAAGAAGAAGAAGAAAGAAAGAAAAAAGAAACCAACAACACCTGGCTAATTTTAGAGATGGGGTCTCGCTCTAGCTCAGACTGATCTCAAACTACTGAGCTCAGGTGATCTACCCACCAGGGCCTCCCAGAGTGCTGGGATTACAGGTGTGAGCCACCATGCTGGGCTCCAAGAGAACTACGTTTTCAATTGGAAATGTTATAGTTTGTCACTGAGTAGTGCTGTTTTTTATTTAAAGTTAATGTGGTATTTGTTATGAACCATTAAATATAAAGGTGTGATTTTGGAAATGGAGGAACAGAATGGTGTGAACAGGTTACTCTCACTGTTCTCCAGAAATGCTGGCTTTCTGACAAAGTTTGATGAACCTATCCCTACATATTGGCTGACAGTGACAGGCAGCCAGACCCTCTCCATCAATAACACTCTCACTCATTTAGAGTTCAAAAGACACCCTCCCCCTTAATTTTTTGATTGTTCCCTGAATACCAACACATACCTGGAAAATTCATAAGACAAAAGACATACAAATTTATTAATGTACTACTTATTGGAGGAAATTTCTTAAAGATTACCCCAACCTTCCACTGGCGTAAAGATGTTTAAACACTCTTCTTCATTAAAGAAGAAAGACATGAGAATTTAGACCATTTTTTGGAGAACAAAAAATGATTACAGAGAATGAATGGACCAGGGAGGAAAAAAAGGATCTTCTAAATGACTGCTTTAGGAATCTGAATGAAGGCTGGGTGCCTGTGGCTCAAGTGGCTAAGGCGCCAGCCACATACACTTGAGCTGGCAGGTTCAAATCCAGTGTAGGCCTGCCAGACTACAATGATGGCTGCAACAACAACAAAAAATAGCTGGGTGTTGTGGAGGGCACCTATAGTCTCAGCTACTTGGGAGGCGAAGGCAGGAGAATCTCTTGAGCCCAGCAGTTGGAGCTTGCTGTGAGCTGTGATGCCACAGCACTCTACCCAGGGCAACAGCTTGAGGCTCTGTCTCAAAAAAAAAAAAAAAAGAATATGAGAGGCAAAAAGTATGTTGAAGAAAAAAATCATCCTCCAAGAGTGGTTGAATATTTTATGTGCTGCAGGTGAGGAGGTAACAGGAAATCAAGAGAAAGCAACTGGTTTTATTTTGGTAAGAAGCTTTGTTTGTTACTTAGGACAATTTATTTTATTTTATTATTATTTTTTGAGACAGAGTCCTCAAGCTGTCACCCTGGGTAGAGTGCTATGGCATTACAGCTCACAGCAACCTCAGACTCCTGGGCTCAAGCGAGTCTCCTGCCTCCATCTCACAAGTAGCTGGGACTACAGGTGCCCACCACAACACCTGGCCATTTTTTGGTTGTAGCCATCATTGTTGTTTGGCGGGCCCGGGTTGGATTCGAACCTGCCAGCTCAGGTGTACGTGGCTGGCGCCTTAGCCGCTTGAGCCACAAGCACCAAGCCAATTTTATTTTACTTATTTATTTACTTAATTTCTTTTTTTTTTTTTCCAAGGCAGAGTATTACTATGTCACCCAGGGTAGAGTGCCATGGCATCAGAGCTCACCTTATATATCCCAAATTATTATTTTCATAACCGATGAATAAAAAGATGTTAATGAATTTGGTTACATATCGTTATAATTCAACCTATGTATTAAGTGCAAAGTGCAGCTGTCCATTCAGAACAGAATGACTAGTTGCTGCCACATTTTTTTTTTTTTTTTGAGACAGAGTCTTACTTGTTGCCTTTGGTAGAGTGCCGTGGTGTCATACAGCACAGCAACCTCAGTGGACTTAAGCGATTCTCTTGCCTCAGCCTTCCAAGTAACTGGGACTACAGGTGCCTGATGCAATGCCTGGCTATTTTTAGAGATGAGGTCTCACTCTGGCTTAGGCTGGTCTTGAACCTGTGAGCTCAGGTAATCCACCCACCTCAGCCTCCCAAGTGCTGGTATTACAGATGTGAGCCACCACTCTGGGCTTGCCTCAGTTTTTCTATTTTTATTATTTATTATTTATTTATTTTCAGACAGAGTCTCACTATGTCACCCTGGTTAGACTGCTGTGGTGTCACAGCTCACAGCAACCTCAAATTATTGGGCTTAAGCAGTTCTCTTGCCTCAGCTTCCCAAGTAGCTGGGACTATAGGAGCCCCTCACAACGCCCAGCTATTTTTTTGTTTGTAGTTGTTATTGTTTGGCAGGCCCAGGCTGGGTTCGAACTTGGCAGCCCAGTATATGTGGCTGTTGCCTTAGCTGCTGAGCTACAGTCACTGCGCCATATATTTATTTTATTTTATTATCATTATTTTTTTAGACTCTCACTATGTCACCCTTGGTAGAGTGCCATGGCATCACAGCTCACAGCAATCTCAAACTCTTGGGCCCAAGTAATTCTATTGCTTCAGCCTCCCCAGTAGCCTTGATCCCTGGCACCCACCACAATACCTGGCCATTTTTTGTTGTAGTTGTCATTGTTGCTCAGCTGTTTGGGGCTGGGTTTGAACTCGCCAGCACTGGTGCATGTGGCTAACTCCATAACCACTGTGCTATGGGTGCTGAGTCATTTTTTCTATTTTTAATAGAGACTGGGTCTCACTCTTTCTTAGGTTGGTCTCCAACCTGTGAGCTCAAGCAATCCACCTGCCTTGGCCTCCCAAGTGCTAGGATTACAGGTGTGATTTCACCACGCCTGGCCCTAAGCTACAATTCATTCTTTCTTTCTTTCTTTCTTTCTTTCTTTCTTTCTTTCTTTCTTTCTTTCTTTCTTTCTTTCTTTCTTTCTTTCTTTCTTTCTTTCTTTTCTTTCTTTCTTTTCTCTCTGTCTCTTCTCTCTCTCTCTCTCTCTCTCTCCTCTCTCTCTCTCTCTCCTCTCTCTCTCTCTCTCTCTCTTCTCTCTCTCTATTTTTTGGTTGTAGTTGTCATTGTTTGGCATGCCTGGGCTGGGATAGAACCTGCCAGCTCCACCGTATGTGGCTGACACCATAACTACTGTGCTATGGGCAATGAGCCAGTTTTTTATTCTTTTTGTTTTTTTAATTTGAGACAGAGTCTCACTTTCTTGCCCTCAGTAGAGTGCCATGGTAGCATCACACTGCTCACAGCAACCTCCAGCTCTTGGGCTTAGGTGATTCTCTTCCCTCAGCCTCCAGAGTAGCTGGGACCACAGGTGCCTGCTACAACGCCTGTTGTGGTTTGGCCAGGGCAAGGTTTGAAGCTGCCACCCACAGTATATGGGGCCAGCGCCATACTCACTGAGCCACAGGTGCCCCCCAGTTTTTCTATTCTTAATAGAGACTGGGTCTTGCTCATGCTTAGGCTGGTCTCCAACCGGTGATCTCAGGCGATCCACCGGCTTTGGCCTCCCAAGTGCTAGGATTACAGGCATTGATTCACCATGCCTGGCCCTAAGCTACAATTTCTTTAAGAATTACTTTTTGCTCCCCAGCATCAACTTTGCAGGAACCAATTTAAGTTTAACCAATCCAAACTAACAATTATTCTCTGAGTACATGATGATTACTTGAGCCCAAGAGTGTGAAGTTGCGATGAGCTATGACGCTAGGGCACTCTAAGGAGGGCAACAAAGTGAGACTATGTCTCAAAAAAAAAAAAAAAAAGCCTGGGGTTGGGCAGATGTCTGTCATGCCAGCTACTCAGGAGGCTTTGACAAGAGAATTGCTGAGCCCAGGAGTCTGAAGTTTCTGTGAGCTATGGAGCCATAGCACTCTTGGGAGGGGGGGGTGTTGACAAAGTGAGACTCTGTTTAAAAGAAAAAAAAAGAGGAAGAAGTTAAAGTAGAAGGAGCATCCTACGCAGGGGCTAAGGTCCTGCTCGGCTACAGGGCCAACCCAGCCATTACCTGACACTTCTCTCTCCCTACCTTTTTTAGACAGTTTCACTATGTTGCCCTCAGTAGAGTGCCATGGCCTCACAGCAACATCAATGTCCTGGGCTTAAGAGATTCTCTTGCCTCAGCCTCCCAAGTAGCTGGGACTAAAAGTGTCCGCCACAACAAGTGTCTATTTTTTGTTGCATTTGTCATTGTTTTTTAGCTGGCCCTGGCCAGGCTGAAACCTGCCAGCCTCAGTGTATCTGGCCAATGCCCTACCCACTGAGCTATGGGTGCCACCGACATGCCACTTCTCCTGGCTCTGCCTCCTGGCTTATCCATTTCGGTCCCAAGGTCTCTTCTGTCTGGTTCAGGCAAGAGGCGGAGGAGAAGAGGCTGGTGCTGTGCTCACCTGTGTTCAATTTGGGGTCTCAAAACCTGGAAGGTGGGATTAATTAGTGGGGGTCACTAATCCTGGAGGTGGTGGATGTACTTATCAGACTTCAGGTACCTCTCAGAAACCTAGATCTCATACCCACCTTGCCCTATCTAGTCACAGTAATCACATTGCTTATGTGTCTATCCCATCCTTTGCAGAGTTATGTAACCAAAGTATTCAGGTTCCTTCTTGGGGGTCCATTAATTTTTGTTCAGTGTATGATTTCTGGAAGATAGATAGGCATCTACCAAGCAGTGTGTGAAGTGTATGCCTAGACCCTTTTCTACTGAACAGGCTAACTTAAGAAGTACTTCCCATTTTTGCCCTCTCAAGAGAGCAGTGTTCAGGCAAATTTTAAAAAACCTGGAACTTCAAAATAATTGTTGCTTTTCTCAAGTTGGTGCCAAAGGCAAAGAAGGAAGCTCCTGCCCCTCCCAAAGCAAAGGCATTGAAGGCCAAGAAGGCAGTGCTAAAAAGCAACCACAGCCACACAAAAAAGGATATTCATACATCACCCACATTTTGGTGGCTGATGGCTCTGTGGCTCCTCTGTGGGCAGCCCACATATCCCAGGAAGGGCATCCCCCAGGAGAAGCAAGCTTGGCCACTGTGCATCATCATGTTCTCCCTGACCACA
>CAUYQV010170380.1:0-21663 GCA_963574575.1 Galagoides demidoff
CCACCAAACCCCCCTAGATCGTCAACGTTCTGTTCCTGGGCCCCTTCTCACTCCTTCCTGGCACAAACGGTCGACCGCCCCTGATCACCAGGCCCCCCCCCCCCCAGCCGTCTCTGGTATAGCTGTTCAGTCCTTCGCACCTGCAGCTTTAGGGTTAGAAGGTATTGTCACTGTCTTCCTTGTTCCCCAACGTCTCTCCTTTGTGGGTCCACTCCGCCGCTCTCTTCCCCTCCAGGTCGCCATTATCTTCAGCCACAGCCGCCTTTCCAGCACTAGACTCAGGCACCTGGCTGTGGTCTTCCTTTACTTCCATCCCTGCTTGGCTAACTTCCGAGTTTTTGCAGCTGGCTCCTCCTACAGGGGAGATCTGCCCATTTCTTTCTTTGCCTTCTCAGGGAAGCTCCTGCAAAGAGTTGTCTCTCTCTACCTACCGTCTCCATATTCCTTCTGCCTCCACTCTCCCCTCAGACGCTCTGCACAGGCTGCTGATCCTACCAAACAGCTTTAGTTTAGGTCACCAGTGACCTTCATGTCACCAAATCCAAGGGACATTTTTTTGGCATCATATTCCTTGCCCTTTCAGCAGAGAACGACAGTGCTGACCATTTACTTCTTCTGGAAACATTCTTCCCTCGCCATTAAAAACGCAGCATTTCTCCTGGTAACTTCCATGGTTTTTCTGTATCCTTTTCAGGCTTACCCTTATTCCCACCATCAGATGCCAGGGTGCCTTTCCTCTTCTCACTCCTTCATCTCTTCCTAGGTGATCAAATCCTTACTCACACTTCAATTTTCTATAGAAAACTTAGAAAATTTTATCTCCAGACTTGACCTCTGAGTTCCAGGTATGTACATGCAACTTTCCACTTGACATCTCCATTTGGAAACACAATAGGCTAAACTAAAACCCACAAATGTTCCCCATACACCTGGTCCTCTTTCAGCATTCTCTGTCTTAGAGGATGGCACTATTGTCCATCTAGTCTCACAAATCAGAAATCTGAGTCATTCTTGGTGTCTTCTCTCTTACATGTCCTATCTTCAATTTGTCACCAAGGGCTGTTTTATCCTCCCTCTTGAAATTTTCTCCGGTTTGTCTACTTTGCTTGATCTTTCTAGATCTCCAACTAGTAGAAGCCTTAGTCCAAGTCAACATTATTATTTGCAAGGACTATTGCTGTAGCCCCTTAACTGGGCTAGTCCATTTCTAATTTGAGTCGCTTCAGCACAGTCTCCGCGAGGCATCTGCAGTTGTCTTTCTGAAGTAGTCATCTAATTATACCATCCTCTGCTTAAAATGCATAACTTTTCATTTCTTTTAGGACAATGACAGAATCTTTAACATAGCCCATAGGTCTCCTCTCATCTTTCCCCTCATCTGATTCTCTCCTCTTTGGCCACTCTAACTTTCTTTGCCTTCTCCATACTCTCCTGCTCCCCCCTTGCCACAGGACCTTTGCACAGCAGTTCTCTTAATCTGGAGTAGTCTTCATACCCTGAGCTTAAGTAACTTCTACTTATGCTTCACAAATCATTGCTATTGATCACTGTCCCAGAGAAATCTTTCCTGATCTCCCTAAAGTGGTCAAATTTCCCTTTTGTAATGTTTCAAGATACCACACATATACTTCTTTATGGCACTAATAACAACGTGTCATTATTTGGATAGTGGCTCTTTCTCCCACCGGCATTAGAATTTCAAGGGAATAGAATCATGTACAATTTTGATTAACATTGAATCTCCATCATATACTATCGGACTTGAGTACCCAATTAAAAATAACAGCCTCTGGGCGGCGTCTGTAGCTCAGTGGGCAGGTGTGGGCCCCATATACTGAGGGTGGCAGGTTCGAATCCGACCCTGGCCAAACTGTGACAAAAAAATAGCCAGGTGTTGTGGTGGGCGCCTGTAGTCCCAGCTACTCGGGAGGCTGAGGCAAGAGAATCGCCTAAGCCCAGGAGTTGGAGGTTGCTGTGAGCTGTGATGCCATAGCACTCTACTAGAGAATCTGTCTCTAAAAAAAATAATAAAATAAATAACAGCCTCCACCATTCTTTGTTTTTTATAGTTTTAGTCTTTTTATAGACGTTATAACCACCCCCATATATGTATTTTTAAAAATCTTCCCTGTTATATTGAAAGCTCCATGAGGTCAGAGAATTTGTCACTGATTATTCTCAGCACCAAAAAAATAGTGCCTACCACTTGGTAGTTATTTCATAAATAGTTTTTGCATAAACAGTGTTTAACAAATATTCTTGGAAAAAATAAATATATTTTGAGTAATAATAATAGCCACCCTCCAGCAAGATGGTATTTCATAAGCCCATCTAGCTATTATGCAGTTGTATGCTTATATTTGCCATAAACAAATCTGCTATATAAAGTTACAATAGTAATTACTAAATTTATCAAAATAACTAACTACCTTAATATGTAAAATTGAAGTTTCACTATAGTCAGTATTCTAGGGAACTCATTCATTTGCTTATCAATGTTTGTAATAATTGACTAATTAATTGCTCCTCCAAAAGGAAAACAAAATAATGATATACATCCAATCTGTAATTGCAGTTTAACTGTGAAGTGACTCTTGAGTTAATACTTATCTTCTCAAGGCTAAGTGTTCTCCTTTTGCCTGCACTGACATGCCTTTCGAAGACGTTTTGCTGTTAGAAGTGAGAATGGAAATGCTTGTTTTCCTTATCGAAGAAGGCAACTTTTCAAAGGACAAAAAAGAGGGTGGACCAAAGGGCGAGAAGGGTGGAGGTTGGAAAGGTAGATGTCTAGGACTTAAAATCCTAGGGGAGAGAGTGTCCTCTCTGCCTTTACATCCTGTATCACAATCCTGCACGTAAAAGAGCGGCTTAGCCTGGTGCTCCCGGCTTCTCAGTTTTCTCCAAATCCTTCCTTCTGGGAAGGACTAAGAAATTTAGGTCACTTGCGCCCCCTGCTGTTCAGACCGTGGATGGCTTGGTAACATCCATGCCTTTCTGACTGCCCCCTCCTTTGCTCTGTAGAGCATACCGACCCCCACCCCCAGCTATGAACAGGCTGGTCACAGCTTAGGAGGGTGGCTGTAGGAAAAGGGGGGCTCACAGTTCCTATCTGTTGTTCTTATTTCTGGCAGTGCTTTAAGTTTTTGTTTCAAGTCAATGTGCTGTTGCCCCCAGTAGACCCTGGAGTAAGAAAGATGAATGAGAAGTGATTTTGCTTCCCAAGGAGCTCATGGTCTACAGTGTCAGACACATAAACAAATGGATGAAATGCCAGTATTATGATAGAGATGATGCAGACATGGAGGGAAATGTGAAGTCCACTGGTGGGAACCGGGAGGGCTTCCTAGAGATGATATTTATCTGTGTTCTAAGGGCTGGGGAGAAGTTCATACGGTGGA
This sequence comes from Galagoides demidoff, assembly GCA_963574575.1. Classification (NCBI taxonomy): domain Eukaryota; kingdom Metazoa; phylum Chordata; class Mammalia; order Primates; family Galagidae; genus Galagoides; species Galagoides demidoff. The sequence continues at coordinate 3,399 of CAUYQV010170380.1, forward strand.
AGAAACGATTGGCATTTTAGGCAATCCTATCCAGAAGTTGGGGAGCCAAAGCAGCCTATTCTGGGAGCATCAAGAAGTAACTTGCCCCTTGGAGGCTTTTTGAGACACATTTTTCTGTGTGTATTTGGGAATGGATGTGCATGAGGGACTTGCTTTCATTTCACTGAACACTGTATTTTAGAAATCTCTCCATGTTGGTGCATAAAGAGGTCCCTTATTTTGACTTCTGGACAATATTCTCTTGCACCCATCTGTTATTGTCCTTCTTTACTAGACATTTTAGGTACTTTCCAGTTTTTCACCTTACATTTGTATCTTTATGAACATGGGCAGATATTTCTGTAAAACAGATTCCTTTAGAGGAAGTTGCCAAAGGGTACCTACATTTAAATTTTGCCTGATATTACTCAATGGCCTTCCAAAAAGGCTTTGCCAATTCCTACTGCTCATAGGTTGGCTAAAGTATATCACGTGCTAATAAATTCTTTGCAATTTTTCCTTTCTGACTCAATCCCGTGCATATTTTTTCTCTCCCTAAAATAATGATCCTGATAGTAATCCTATAGGCATGGAATGAGTCGCTTTTTACATAGTCTTTGCAATAACTCTAAGTCTGTTGATATTATCCTATTTTATAGATGACAAAAAAAAAAAAAAGAAGGAGTTTTGTCTCATCCACAGTGCCCCAGGTAGTCAGAACTAGAACTAGAACTTGAGCCCCCAGACTCCTAAAGCTCTTCCCACTACTCTGTTGCTAGGTAACACTTCTCCCTTTAGATTCTTGTGCCAATGCTACTTGTTGCCATGGTGCTGCTGGGACAAGGAGCAGTAAGTTGTAATTAAGCAGTGTGCTAGAATTTTTGCTCCTAGCAGAAAAGGGTGTTTATGCCCTTATGTGTGGGTGGACAGGAGATAAGGCCAACATGGCTGCACTTGTAGTTCCAAGAGGGACAGCTGGAAGGAGCCAGCTGGTAATCGTGCAAGCTTTCCTGTGAGGCAGATGTTTGCCTTCACTCTTGTCCACTTGAAACCATGTATGCCCAGGAATGCAGAGGCAGGGGTGCTGTGCGGGGTCCCTGCCTACACACTGGCTTGTCAAAAGTCAGCCTCCAGCTTCAGTCTGCGCCTTCTCTACTCAGTTGAGAAGAAGTAAGTGCATCGTAGTCAATAGCACATTTTGGAATCAGACAGATTTGGATTCAAGCACCTCCAGCAATTTACCTATTCTGATTCTCCGTTTTCCCATCAGAGTGGAGATGATAAGGATGAGCTCATAAGATGATTTATGTACTGAGAGAGGAAATGGGTGCTAGTCAATTAGCCAAGTACCTGACATTAACTACCATTTATTAAGTATCAGTGCATGTAGCCAATGTTAGTGTTTTATTTTTATCTTTCACCCACCCATTCTTCTTTGGATTGCTTTGTAGTAATCAAAGGGTTTCCAAAACATCTTTAGTATTCTATCACTCAAGACTGAGTTGAGGGATTATGAAAGTTTGTCATGTTTTTCTCTTTAGTAGAGAACACTCAAAAACAGATTTTCAAGGCATTTGATGTAGTGAAGTTCTGTACCTCAAAAATGTGTTATCTGCCCCAGGAATGAGTCATTTGTAGTAGGAGGAAAAGCGAAACTGTTTTTCAAAGACAACACAATGGAAATTGCACAATCCAAATTATCGCAATTGCCTTTTCAGCCGAATCCAAAGAATTTTTTTTTAAGTTCATTCACTTGACTTTTTAAACACCTCTTATATGTCAGGCCCCATGTGAGGAGGGAAATGATGAATACAGCATGGCCCTTGCCTCAGGGAGCTCACAGATTAGTAGGGAAAAAAGGCATTTAAAATAATTACAGCAATGCAACAGTTTGCCTTAGCAAGGTCTGGAGACGGCATTGTGGGGACACTGAGCAGCAAGTCCTTAACTGGGCTGTGGTGTGGGGGAGAGAAGGGGGAATTTCAGGAAACACTTCACAGAGCTGGCATCAGCTGAGCTAAATCTTAAAAGGATGAGGCCATCAGTGATAGAAAACGACATGGGGTAAGCAGAGGAGAGCATGGCACAGGCTGGGTGTAGGGCAGGGTGTGAATGAAGCAGGAGAGTCAAGTGATCTCCAGGCCGGGACTGCACTGTAGAGGTTGCACCTCCTAGAAGCACCCTGAGTTCTTGCAGTGCTCACAGCTTTGCTCCTGCACCTCCCAGCTCACCCTGTCCCGGCTGCCACCTTGCCCCTCCTTCCCTGCCTTCTTATCCCAGACTTCATCTTCCTACTTCCTCTGTCATAGCTGGAACTCAAACCTTTATCTTTTGCTGCCTCTGGACTCTTGGGTATATACTACACTTGGTCTGGTCTCTGACACATCCAACCCTACGCAGGCATAGAACTTAATTCTGGTGTTACCTTGGTCAGAATATGAATCTCACCCCAGGGTCGGCAGAGGTTGTCACTACTGCCACATCACCACATTGATTCCTGCCCCAAGGTGGCATCCTGGGGAAATGGCTCAGCTACTGGATGTTTGATATAGGAAAGGCCTCCTCATTTTCATGCGAGGCAGAAGTGTCCTTTCTGGCCTATCATTTGATTGGGGTGGTAAAGACATGGGCCCTTCTACAGTGTGGTTCTCATGGGTCCCTGCTGTGCCTGAGCATAGGGATGCAACTTTTTGTTCTGTCATCTCTGATAATGGGAGGACACCCAATTGCCTTTCATTATTTCTTCTGGAACATAGAATCAGTCACCTGTTACTCTACAAGGTTCTCCCTACTGGCCCGGGTGCTTCTCTGGAATAGAACTGTCTGCTATGTAGGTGCAATTCAAGGAAGAGTTATGGACCAATCCATGACAAATTGTCCCAGATAACTAAGACGGGCAGATGCTTGCATATGGCTACTGGTCTGGCTGGCCATCTGGATGCCTGTCTGAATAAATTTGCCCTAGCAGGGCCAGGCTACAGAATGCACAACTCATGGGGATATCATGAGTCTGGGTATGAACGTCATCGCCTGGAGTGGTGCACTGTACGGCCTTCCATTCTCACTCCTCAAGGCTGATGGTGCAGATGTATGTGCGTAGGGATGGAGTGAGTAGGGGAAAACAGGAATATGCCCCATATGTGCCCTCCTCATGGTGCCTGAGTGGGCACAGGACAGCCTGTGGTCAGATTCTTGGGGCATCAAGAACAGCCTTGGTCAGATTCTGTGACCCAACACCTTGAGAAGCCCCCTCAGATTCTGTTGAGTTTGAGATAGCTGATTAGAAGCATTTCATGCCTGCTTTCTCCACTTAGAAGAGCCAAAATAGTATATAGACAGTCACACTTCAAATGTATTATCTGAGACAGAATACTGAAATTTAACAGAAACGTGACAGGAAACACCAAAATTGGGGAAGGAGAAGGGAGCTTGCCTGGCCAGGATCAGCTGGGAGCCAGGAACAACTTCCAAATACAGGGAAAGGGCAAGGGACTCCCAGCAGCCCACATCCTGCTGTGGAATTGTGCAATCCTGAACACAAAAGAACCCCTTGATCCTTGCAACCCCTGAAACTAACATAAGGAGCTGGTGGAAGACTGTAGGACAGAACTACTCCAAGGAGCTTGTGCTGGGTCCCACACCCTTTCTGAGACCTAAGTGGCTACAGTAAGGTGCCATTTTAAAACCTAGGCTTAGGTAGGGCCCCAGGACAGCATGCTAGGTAGATTGCATGCTGTCTTGGGGCCCAAAATCAGCCACCTGGGACAGACTGAGGGAACTCAGGGCTATCCATGCTGGGACTGGGGAGTGAGTGGAGAGCACTCCTGCAGCTAGGGCTAAGAAAGATGCCAGTGAGGTGTGGGCTGTAGCTGCTGGTGCAGGCAATGGATGCCTCTGGGATAGAGATGGTGCAAGGAGGGCACAGGTTACTTCTGGGATTTGGTTGCTAGCTGGACAGGGACTCCTGCAGCTGGGGCTAGGGAGCAACCTGGTTATGGAATACCACTGCCAAAGCTGGGGAGTGGTGAGCCTCACCAGGACTGAGATGTGGGAAGGATATGCATTCCCCACCTGCAACTCAAGCTGTGACCACTGAGGACGGCCCCACCTTCTCCAATGGCAGGGCCTCTGTATGGCTATTACTGGTTCTCACATTAGAACTCTGCTTGTGACCTGAGGATTGTACCGTCCTCGCCCACCACAGCTGGTGGTTACTCTCACCACTGAGGGGTCTGAGCATAAGCCCAGTTTCACCTACCCTCAAGACAGAGCACATAACCTGGAATTCTGGGAACTGCTCAACACAACCTACCACCTTGGGCACCTGAACACTCCTCCCAGTGACCTAAAGCTGGGTCTAAATTCCTGGCTGCTACCCCTCAACTGTCACCTACCTGCAAGAGCCACCTGGGGGCCTGGAGCCTGGCCTGCCCAGCCTATTACAACTATTGCCAACATCAGTGCATCCCACTCCAGACCCAGAGCTTTGTCCCATCACTACTACTCCCATCATCTACACTAGTCCAGCTACCCAGGGGCCTGAGAACCTGCCCACTCACCTGTTCACTGCTGCTAATACCGATATCCAAACAGGCCATTGGAGGCCCAAGAATCAGCCCACTGCTAACTGTCACTGTAGGTGGCAATATACATTGCTCTGGGACACAAGGAGAAGTACACTGAGCCAATTGCAGCCACCACTGCAGCCTGAAGAAAGGCCCACCTGGTGTCCTAGTCCCCAGCACAACTTCACCACAGTTTCTACTTATAACCACCAAGGAAATCACAGATACCACTAACACTGTTTAGAGCCAAAGAAATCATACAGAGGCTATACTACTGCACACATCCAGAGTCAAAGCCAAAGTACTCTACCCAACCAACTCATCGACACATCTTCAGGAAAAAGTTCTCCCCTACTAAATTAAAGTAAATTCAAAAATAGGAAGACGGGACTGTTATACCAGATGTGCAGATACCAAGGTAAGGACAGAGGAAATACAAAATAGCAAGGAAATATGACACCTCCAAAGAGACAGAATAATTCTCCAGCAATCAAAAAGAAATTATTGAAATCTCAGATAAATAATTCACACACTTATTTTTTAAAAACTCAGTGAAATACAAGATAATCCTGAAAAACAATACAAAGAAATTTTAAAAATTGAGGAAATGAATGAGAAATTTACCAGAGAGATATTTTTTAGAAAACCTCAGAAGACATTCTGAAACTTAAGAACCTATTGAAGGAAATTCAAAATACAGTTGGAAGCTTCAGTGATAGATTAGATCAGGTAGAAGAAAAAATCTCAGAACTTGAAGACAGATCTTTTGAAATAATCCAGTCTGACAAAAATTAAAAAAAAAAAAAGAAATGAGCAAAACTTTTCTGACATTTGTGACAAAATAAAGTGATTCAATGTTTGAATTATTGGCATCCCCTAGAGCTAAGAGACAAAAAATTAGGAAACCTGTTTAGTAAAATAATAAATGAAAACTTCCCAGGTATAGCAAGATATTTAGACATATAGCTATAGGAGGCTCAGTAATCCCCAGGCAGAACAAAGTTCCACATATCTGTTATAAACTGGAATTTAAACAGATTAAATTCTCCAGTTAAAAGACATAGATTTGCTGAATGGAATAAAAAACCATGATCCATCTATGTGCTACTTATAAGAATCTCACCTGGGCTCATTGCCGATAGCTCAAGTGGCTAGGGCACCAGCCACATATACTGGAGCTGGCGGGTTCAAACCCACCCTGGGCCTGCCAAACAACAATGATAACTACAACAACAGTAGCAGCAACAACAACAACAACAAATAGCCAGGCATTGTGATGGATGCCTGTAGTCCCATCTACTTGGGAGGCTGAGGCAAGAAAATCACTTCAGCCCAAGAGTTTGAGGTTACTGTGAGTTGTGATACCACAGCACTCTACCAAGGGCGACATAGTGAGACTCTGTCTCAAAAAAAAAAAAAAAAAAAAGAATCTCACCTTACCAGTAAAGACACATACAGATTGATTGACAGTAAAGTAATGGGAAAAGATATTCCAAACAAAAAAGATTGTAAACAGACTTAACAGTTAAATAAAAAAGAACAAAAAGGGTCATTTTGTAATCATAACTTGATTAATCCATCAAGAGGATATAAAAATTCTAAATATTAAGGTACCCTCAACAGTGAAGCACCCAGATTGATAAAGCAATTATTGGATCTAAAGAGAGAGAGTACAATACAATAATAGTGGGGGACTTTCACATTACATAGAGAAAATCAACCAAGAAATAGTGAGTTTAAACTAGGCTCTAGCCTAACAGACAATTACAGAACATTCAATGCAACACCTGGAGAATATACATATTTTTCATCACCACATGGAACATTCTCTAATATACACTAGATATAGGGCCACAGAAAGTCTTAATAAATTTTTAAAAATCTAGATCATCTTAGACCACAATGAAATAAAACTAGAATTCAATACCCAGAAGGACTTTGGAAACTGTACAAATATATGGAATTAAGCAACATATTCCTAAATTGCCACTGAGTCAACAAAGAAACTAAGACAAATCAAAAAATTTCTTGAAACAAATGAAAATGGAAATGTGCCCTATGAAAACCTATGAGATACGGTGAAAATAGTGCTAAGATGGAGGCTTATAGCAATAAATGCCTACCTCAAAAAAAAGTAGAAAGATTACCAATTAACAACCTAAAAAAACACCTCGAGGAACTAGAAAAGCAAGAATAAATTTCAAAATTTTTTCAAAAGAAAAAACATTAATAAAGATCAAAGTAAAACTAAACATAATAGAGACTAAAAAATAATTAGGTAAAAAGTTGGTTCTTTGCAAAGATAAACAAAAATTGATAAACTGCTAGTTAGACCAAGGGAAGAAGACAGAAGACTCAAAAAACAAAGTCAGAAATGAAAAGGGAGACATTATAACTGATACCACAGTTCGTAATAGTTGTATGAACAAAAAGATCATCAAAAACTGTTATGAACAATGATATGCTCACAAACTAGAAAAACTAGAGGAAATGATTGAATTCCTAGAAACATACACCCAACCAATATTGAATCTGAAGAGATCAATAATGGTTATCAATATTGAATAAGTAATAAGTCTCCCAACAAAGAAAAGCCTAGGATTGTATGGATTCACAGCTGAATTCGACTAAACATACAAAGAAGAACTAATACCAATCCACTTGAAACTATTCAAAAAAGTAAGAGAGGAGAGTATTTTTCCTCTCATCCATGAAGCCAGCATTACCCTGATCTACAAAACCAGAAAAGGGCACAATAAAAAGAGAAAACTACAGTATCCCTGATGGACATAGACATGAAGTATCCCTAATGGACATAGACATGAAAATCCTCAACAAATATTAGCAAGTCAAATCTGACAGTGCATCAAAAAAATAATACATCATGATCAAGTGGAATTTAAACCAGGGATGTAGGGATGGTTCAGTATACAGAAATCAGTAAATATCACATCAACAGAGTGAAGGGCAAAACATATGATAATCTCAATAGACACAGAAACAGTATTTCATAAAATTTAGCATCCCTTCCTGATAAAAACTCTCAACAAACTAGGCACAGAAGGAACACATCTCAAAATAAGAAAGTTAAGATATATTTTGGTCTTCATCAGTCTCACTGCTGGATCTAATTCCCGACTGGTTTTGAATTTAGGGGAAAAGAAGTGTTACTTTTGGAGTCCTTAAAACCCATGAGGAATTGTGAGGCATAGTGACTCCTTACATTCAGTTTCTACCTGGCTGCTGTTGCTCTTTGCTAATCTCAACTCTTTAGGGAAAGACTCTCATGGACACATAAACCTTCACTTGGGGCACTCTGGGGAATGAAAGAAAACAGGCCACTGTCTCAGATTCCAGCCAGTGACCAGTTTCAAACTGAGAAAGTAAAGCTGGGGATTAACACTTAGGAACTCTGGAGGTGTCAGAAAGAGGCTGTCGTGTGGCCTGAATGAGGAATAGTGTGAGACATACAGGTTGTTCCCCAATATGTTAATGAAAACCAACTCCTGGGGGAGTGCCAGTGACACACACAATGTATTTGTTTCTAATTTAGAGTTGTAGACAATAGGACCTTGAAAGTCCTTTTTTTTTTCTCATAATAATAGACTAGCAAATGAACTGGAGAGAACAAAATTCTTTCCCAGCACCCACATTCATACCTGCCCCCAGGGATCTGCTGAGAGGGAAGCCCTTGGAAGAGCTGGGGTTGAGGGCACTGCCAGTACTAGATTTAGAATCATGGGGGGAGCTGTGGCTTCTTTAGCCAAATCTCTGTGTGGCCAGCATCGGGGAGTTGAGAAGAAGCCAGTGCTTCCAGATGCTCCTATATCCCTTGCCACTGACACAAGGTTATTTCATCAACCATGTGATAAAGCCATGGCAGAAGTTCTCCACGCAAGCAAACGAGGATCTTCTTGAGCATCTTATTTAGAATGACCAAGAGAAGGATGTCTGTATCATAGGACCTTGCTGATCTCCATCTGAACGGCTTCATGTGGATACCCCCAAGGTGTCCCTTCAGAACAGAGGGTGGATTTCTTGACAAGCTGAAGGGCGATTATAGCTTAAAAAAGAAAAACTCAGCATGTATGCTGGGGTGCAACTAGACAGAAAGGAATCATATCCTCAAGATACAGATGAAACATCTGAAGCTTAGAAGGCTTAAGTGATTTGTTCAAGGTCACAAAGGGAGAAACTGATGGAACCAGCATCAGTTTAAGTACAAACGCTGCATTACCTTAGCCAATCCATTGCACCTCCTTGCATGTTATTATTACAGACAGGGAAAGGGACTTAGCCTCTAAATTCTTCTCATGGCCCTGCAGAGCTACTTTAAACTCACCTCCACCTTCTCTGACTTTTGCATGTTGCATCAAATACATGGTTTTTCTGTCCTCTGCTTCCAGTTGGCTTTGGCTGGTGGGGAGCACAGGCAAGAAATCAGAGGGCAGGAAGAGAAGGGGGCAGATTGTTCATTCTTCTGAATGTCCCTCACCAGGCAATGAGCTGGATATCTCCTTCGATTGATGCCCAGGAGTCCATCCCAATATCCACTTCATGTAGCCGTCCTCTCTGGGTTTAGGTAACCTCTTCCTTCCTTTGTTCCGTTAGGCCCAGGGTTGGTAATGCCTCCCTCCTCTTGTTAGTCTCAGGTGAGTCGCCGTGCCTCATGGTTTCTCTTAACCCTTACCTAAACTCTCTTTATTTGAGAGAGTTGGATGGAGGGTAACATGTCTTATTCATTTTGGAGTCCTGCATCTTCAACCTATATCCAGCTAAGTTTAACCAGGTCTGGGGGAGGGAGAAAAGAAAGGAAGGAATCAAATACTGGCCCAAGACAAAGAATTTGCTCTGCTGGGGACCTCACTGCCCAGCCCCAGATGGGTCTCAGTGCTCATTCCAATCTCCCACCTGTTCCCCACTCCTCATGCCCAGGGGGCCACCAGTGTTGGGGGTTGGGGGTCCGAGTTCCCCAAACCCAGTTGACCTGGTTTGATTGCTTGGTTGAGCTAGAAATTTCAACTTAGGAACGGCAGTAACCTAAAGCAAAAGTGAGTGGAACCTGAAAATAAAACTGGAGCAGCTTAGGCAGTGTGGATAGAGAGCAAAAGTAACCTCCACAAGTTTCAGGGTAACAAAGAGAGGTTTCATTTAGGGAGAACAAAGAAAGTTTAGAGCACTTCCAAAGAGAGTTGGAAGCGGGTTCCTCTCCTGAAGGAAAAAAGGTGAGAGAGATGGAGACAAAGGCCTGCAGGGGTATAAATACTCTCTCCATTTGCAATTGGCTGCAAGTCTTTCTCTGGCTTCTCTGAGTCTCCAGGCAGTATTGCCCTTTTCTATTCGTCAGTAATGGTCTCTTTCTATTGGTCACTGGTTACCAAGGTTACTTCGTGCCCATTCTTATGGGCCCTCCAGATGTCCTGGTTCAGCAGGTCAGGTTTTCCTCCCATGCCCCCTTGACGCTGCCTTCTTAGTGTCCCTTCTCACCCAGCAGTGACTTGGATGGAGCTGGGAGAGTTCCTGCTCTTCTTATCCAGCAGATGTAGGAGGCGGGCACAGGAGAATCTTCTGGTTCCATCACTGGAAGGACTATCTTCTAGGGTGGGAATCATGAGCGGGTTTCACCAAGAAATATGCTTGCATATACTTCTGTCCCAGCAGTGTGATATTTTGGATACGTGGATGAAGCGTGTCGTTAAATAATGACTTTTGTGGATGGGCTAGGACCTAACATTGTTTCTAGATGTTTCCAATACATAGCAACCAAATCCAAAGGCAGTAGAAGGTCATTTGCTGGGTGAAGATGGACCATGTAATTCATGCCCTTGCCACTTACACAGAAGTTTCTAGTTCTTGCAAAGCCTGTTGTAGGGGGTGTGGGAAAACTTGCCTCCCACCTGAAAGTTCATTGAAAGATCAACTCACAATTAAGGCAGATTAATATAAGAATAGATTTATGTACCATGCACATGGGGAGAAATTGCAGAGTGATAACCCACTTTTCCAAAGGAGTTCAGATAGTTTCATACGTATCTTTTGAGGAGAATAGGGCGATGGCTGCTAGGGAGAACAAATGGATGAGGGAATAGATTAAAATGATTTGGGCCAGGTCTGGGTACATTCTTGACCTTCACTCCTGCAATATATTACGATAACAAGAAGGAGTAGGAAAGGCAATTGTCCTTTTGATGTGTCTGTCTAGTTTTGTGTAGTTAGAAGGAAAGTCTCCTCCAGGGTGTCTTGACTTTGAATGGCCTTTAACTCAAAACAGTCTTTATACCAGAGAGTCACATTTTGGGACAAAATTTCCTGAGTTCCTTTGCTGTCATTGCACTCTTTTTCCCTTCTGAGGAGACTGAAACTGCTCTGGCAGCCCAGGGTGGATGGACTCATTTAGTACCGTGGACACCTCAGTAAGACAACCAGCTCCACAGTCTCCTAGAGATGAACCCATGACTGGAGACTGCTCTGTTCCACTTCTCTGGTTCTCCTCTGACCATCTAGTAGCTGCTGCAGACTGCCTGGAAGTGAGAGTGTTTGCTTGGTCTCAATTGTCTGAAGATTTCAGTTCATGTCTGCTGAATTCCTACCGCAATACCAGCGCCAGTATTTAAATATTCATTCACTATGGAGCCAGAACATACTCAGAAATGGCACGGCCCTATGGCACAGCTCATCGGAAGCACTGAGAGGCTGTGGGCAGAGTGTCCATGTGACCAGGAAGAATTATACGTGACTAGAAAGCACATCTACAAAGTCGGAAGGTTCCTTGATTTAGCATTTGAGTGGCTGTCTCATCTTTAATGTGTGTCGGGACGACTGATCTGTGTTTGAATGTGTGTCTATGCAGCTTTCTGCAATGATATGAATAAACTGTATCTACTTCTTAAGGTGTCAGAATCTAGGTGAGTTGGAGGGAAGGTGAGGTACGGGGAAGACCATGGACTTTGGCATTAGGCAGTCCAGGGTTACAATCCTGGCACTTTGACCTGTCAACTGTGTGCCCAACAAGGTTACTTAGCCTCTCTGAGCCTTGAGTGTGAAATCGGAGTAATGGCACTTCACTTGCCTCGTGGGGTGGTAGGAAGCATCAATTTGGGGCGCAAGCACGTTAACCCACTCGTTGCCTGGCATATTGAAGATAGGCAGTAAATGATTGACAAGATATTTAGGGTCTCAAGTATAAAATAGATCTGTGGATATTGGCTACAGTTACTAGAAAGAACGGTAGAGGGCAGACGTTACAAGGTAATTTAAGAAATGCATTTTTTCTTCTTTTAAATTATCTTCGGAGAGGAAAGCAAGAATTCTAGGAGTGACTTTCTTAAATGCATTGTCTGAAAGATGCCTTTATCGCTGTTTTTAATTTCTTCACAGAATCTGGGGATTTCTTGCTATGCAAGAATTCCAAATGAGGAGATGGGGCAATGTGTAATGGGCAGCCTTCATCACCATGTGTATTCCTGGTCCTGAGATAACGGTGGAGTGTTTTGGACAAGTTTCTCTGACCACTTTTATGCTTGTCATACTTGATGATAAATAGAGGGAATGAAAGATGCCAAATTTCTCTGACATAATTTCACATTTCACGCTTTCAAAATAATATGAAGTCTGTTCCTAGAAGCATTATGGAACACAGGAAGTTGACTTGCAGCTGACTGGTGATAAGGAATCCGTAACATCTAAATTAATGGTCGGTATTGGAGCTGGGTGCCAATTCCATTCCAACACGAAGGAATATATGGGCATTTAATAAAAACCAGGGAAATCTGAAGAGATTCTAAAATGTGAACATTTGTTACACTGGAATCGCCACCTGCAGTCTCTGGAGAACCAGCCTCACATGCCCTCCACTGAGTTAAGTGTTATTTATCACAGCTTGACATTTTCAATTCTTTAAAAATGAGAAAAAGAGTACCTCAGAGGTTTAGCTGGCATTTATTTGGTTACAAAAAATGAAGCTTTTCCCCCTATAGACTTCAACATTTTTATCTCTTTCTTTATGAATTACTGATCATATCTTGAGTTCATTTTTCTATTTGAATCCTTATGTTTTTCTTAACTTCTATGATGTACTTTTTATAAATCAGAGGAATTATCCTTTGCAAAATGTAAGTGACTTAGTTTTGTTAGTCCATGATTTTCCCAGCATAGCAAATAATCAGCACTTAAATATGTTTATTGAATTATGTTCTTGTTATAATCATTTTATATTTAAAAATAAGGGTTTGGGGGCCTGGGCCCAGGCTCACTCCTGTAATCCTAGCACGCTGGGAAGCCAAAGTGGGAGGATGCCTTGAGGCCGAAAGTTTGAGACCAGCCTGAGCAAGAGCAAGACCTCATCTCTACAAAATATAGAAAAATTAGCTGGAAGTGGTGGTGCCTGCCTGTAGTTCCTTTTTTTTTTCTGAGACAGAGTCTTACTATGTTGGCCTAGGTAGAGTGCTGTAGCATCACAGCTCATAGCAACCTCAAACTCTTGGGCTTAAGCGATTCTCTTTCCTCAGCCTCCCAAATAGCTGGGACTACAGGTGCCCTCCACAATGCCCAACTATTTTTTTTATTGTTGTAGTTGTCATTATTGTTTGGCAAGCCCAGGCTGAGTTCAAACCCACCAACCCCAGTGTATGTGCCTGGCACCCTAGCCACTGAGCTATTGGCACCGGGCCTTGTCCGATATTTTGATAATTTCAGTGATCGGAATACTTCCATGCAAGGAAGAAATGCAGCATTTTATTTGCAATGGTAGGTAGGATGTAAGAGCATAAAAAGTTAGAGGCTTAGAAGAATCTAGTTTCCACAGATTGTTAGGACATGTTCCATAACAACAATTATTAATGAAGTGACGATCTTGTTACTGCATGTCTATGAAAAGTTATCTCTGAATACTTATCAAATTTGAACGAACATTTTAAAAATTTATTTTCTACCAAGACCCATACAAAGAATTCATTTTTTTAAATCAAAAGATGATTTAAAACTACTATGATACAGGATATGTTGGAACTGGCAACTGTTGAAGGATTTAAGATGAAGTTTGAAAAGATAGCATCATTTGGTTCAGTTTGTATAAAATTAAAAATGAATATCCTGTGCTTTCTGAAATGCCTTTAAATCTCTTCTTCCATCCTATGAATGAACCTCTGGGAGACCAATTTCTCTACACTGAATGATATCAAAACAAAACATACTAAGAGGCCAGGCGCACTGGCTCATGCCTATAATCCCAGCACTTTGGGAGGCTAAGCTGGGAGGATTGCTCGAGGCCAGCAGTTTTACACTTCCTGGGCAACATAGTGAGACCCTGTTTCTACAAAATAAAGAAAAAACATTATCTGGGTGTGGTGGTCACAGTAGCTGTAGTCTCAGCTACTTGGCAGGCTGAGACAGGAGGATCCTGGAGCTCGGGAGTTGGAGCTCAGGAGTTTGAGCTTATAAAGCTATGGTCATGTCACTACACTCCAGCCTGGGTAACAGAGGGAAACTCCACATCAAAACACAAAAATCAATAAAACATAGAAGCCATTTAGGTATTTATTATCTCCTGTGAATAGCGAATACTATGTCATCAGTCTAATCTAGATTAAATAAAGAAAGGCCACCTCATTTTTTGTGTTAAAAATTCCAAATAGTCAAACTATTATATTGTTAGAAGTGTGAGTGTAGGAGTTTATTATGAGCAATTGCTAATTTTACTCATAGCTCATTTGAGTACTGGGCTGGAAATGAGATCTCAAGTCTGATCTCAGCTCTGGGTTGCGTCTGAGCTATAGGCAACACAGACTAATAGCAAACTGTGTCGCCTTTGGTCCTGCCTCTTCAACAGTGTCCTTTGAAGCCAAGTCTCCTTCTGGGTCACCAGCCACATGCCTCCACATTTCTCAAAAACAGAATGCAACACTGCCTGCCTTCTTTCCTGGAACCCACTATATGTCCACTTTCCACCAGCCTCACCCTGCTGCTCAGGTGAGTCCTCTGCAGACAAGAGCTGCTGGCTCTCTCTGCCGCCTCTGGTTTTATTAATTCTTTCTCTCTTGCCTTCCCTGACTGCTCCTCTTTAATCTCCTTTGTTTTCTGCCTTTCTTCTCCCCATCTTCAAGGAGTTCTTTCTCTTTTTTTTAAATTCTCTTGAGGGATCTCATTCAACCTATAGGTCCCAGTGTTCATCTCTCACATTTACATACATCATACAGCTGCAGGTTTTAGTTTTCCAAAATTCTAATATTTGTTTGACAGCTTAACTTTTCACATCGACAAAAAAAAAAAAGTCGCTTCTTTTCCTTGAAGTGACAGGCTCATTTGTCTGCCACATATCCAGGTCTGAATGGTAGTCAAGTAAAAGTAATTCTCCATAAAGAGAGCCACTGATTCAGCTCCCAAGTCAAGCTACTGCTGATGACCTTTGCCTTGGTGTGCAGCAGCCTACTTGCCTTTCTGGCAGTGTCATGGCTGAAAAATAATTCACTTTCCATTTCCTTCTAACCTCAACTATTCCTGGTCTTTGGGTCTTAAACTATGGTGACTTTGTTTCTTGAATCTCAAATCGGAACACATAATTTGAGAAAGAATTTTTCTACCATTTCAAGGTACAAGAGACAAACTGAAAGGTACTTGTTCCAATGGCCTTGATAGTTTGTGTGATTGACCAAGAGAATGTTTGAAATGAGAACTCTCTTACAAATCTCTGAGATGAGCCACCAGGGAAACCAGTGAATGCCAGGTGCCTCTGAGAAGGTGAGGGGTCGTGGTGGGACTTGAAAGTGGTTAGGCAAATCCTAGCATGGCCTGATTTAAGTTGACAACCCATAATGGGGCCGCTAAGAACTGCCTTATCAGCTATGTCAACAGATGCCCAACACTGAAATATCAAGTCAGAGAACAGTCTGGCAAATTAAAAACACCTGGTCGACCACTTGCATACACAGCTGATGAACATTTACACTAGAAGTTCAGGATAGATTGTTTATCTTCCTGATTTGGAAGGTGGATCTGATATGGTCATGGGCGTATAGGTACCACCTGTTGGGGAGAGGTGGCTCATAATTAATCCATGATTGTTGGACAGGCGGAAAAAAATAGAGTACTATTAAGGGAGGGAACTGGTTACAGTCTTTATGCCTCACCCATCTGGCTTCATCAAAACACATTCTTATCCTGACATATGGTCACCAGTTAGAGAGAAAGGACAGAATTACAAGGTGCAAATGATGAGTGGACACCACAGCTTTCCTTGTGGCCAATGTGGGAGTGTTTGAAATGGGTCTTCTGATTCAATTTTCTTAAAAATATTCAAGAAGAAAAGAGTATTTTAACTTCAGCCCCAGTTCTGTCTTTAAAACATTTCGAGGCTCTAGCCAAGCATTTACTTTTCCATTCTTTCAAACAGAAAGCTTGGATAGTTCTTAGATTTGCTCTATGATAGCAATGCATGAATATCAATTGATATTTGATGATAGTCTGGAGATTTACAGAAGAAATGTCATATATTGTATGAACTATTATTACTACATTGTTATTGTGTCTATCATGTTATTTAGTTGGTGTAAGGGCAATATCTAATATCCATTGCTACTTATCGAGCTGTTATTATGTGTTAGGCACTGTTTTAAGTGCAATATGTATATTAACTCATTGAAATCTTACAGTTCTCTTAGAGGGAAATTATTATTAACCCTATTCTGTAGAGGTAGAAAAAGGCAGAGAGCTATTAAGGGGACTCATCCAAGGGCACACCACTAATAAATGGCAGAGCTGAGCCTGTCTGATCTCCAAAGTCTACCTGTTACCCTTTTGTTTTAATGTGGGTGAAATGGAAAGAAGCTAAGAACACACTGGTTCTGTCACCAACCCCATGATGAACTAACCATGTGACTTTGCACAAGTCAACAACCCTTGTCTTCTCATTTATAAAACAAATGATAACACCTGCCCTGTTTACCTTAGGCAGTTCGTGAGGCTAAAACAAGCTCCTTGAAAGAAGGGATTGTAGGTTTTATAACTGTAATCTGAGCCCAAGTTTGATAGAGACTTTTAACTTTTTTTTTTTTATAGAGACTTTTTAAATGATTACATGAACTTCTAATGATTACATGAACTTTTTAATGAATCATGAATGAATGAATGAATGAATTGATGATTCCATGAAAATGATGGATGTAAAGATCATACAATTATAAGGCTTATTCTTACCTCCCCCTCCCTTTTTAAATAGGATCTCACTTTGCCATCTGAACTAGAATGCAATGAAGTCATCATAGCTCACTGCAACCTCAAACTAAAACTCCTAAGCTTAAGCAATGGTCCCACCTCAGCCGCCACAGTCGCTGGGACTACAGGCATGTGCCATGCTGCCTAGCTAATGTTTATAATTTTTTGTGGGGATAAGGTTTCACTGTGTTGATCAGGCTGGTCTCAAACTCCTGGGCTTAAATAATCTTCCAGCCTTAGCCTGCCAAAAAGCTAGGATTATAAGCATGAGCCACCACGTTCAGCCTCCTTTTTTTTTTTTTATGTTTTTTTCTTAATTTAATTTGGATTCTCTGTATATAAATCTATAATGACCTTGAACAATAAAACTCTTAATAAAAAATTTGATAAATATCTTTTACTTTCCAAAGTGAAAGATATTTATCAGATAATACAGATAGATTATCTGCATACAGAGAATACTGGATCTGTGTTAGGGATTGGTGGGCAGTTGTAAGAAACAATAGAGGGAATCTCTTAAAACAAAATAACTTTCAACCCAGGATCCTGTATCCAGCTAAACTGAGTTTCATCTATGATGGAGAAATTAAATACTTTAACAACATTCACATGTTGAAGAAATTTGCCATAACTAAAGCAGCTCTCCAGGAAATTCTCAAACCTATCCTCCATAATGACCAGGGCAATCCTCCACCACAAAAGTAAACCCATTCAGAAACTTTTGATCAAATTCCAACTTACACAATGGCAAAAGTATTAAAAATGTCTACTGGACTTTCGAGCAACTTGATGTCCGAAATTTTACCAGGCTTATCAATAATTTCTATCAATGTGAATGGCTTAAATTGTCCTCTAAAGAGACACAGATTGGCTGATTGGATACAGAAACTCAGACCAGACATCTGTTGTATACAGGAAATCTCACCTTACCTTAAAAGACAAATATAGACTCAGGGTGAAGGGATGGTTATCTATATTCCAGGCTAATGGAAAGCAGAAAAAAGCAGGTGTTGCAATTTTATTCACAGATACAATAGGTTTTAAATCAACAAAAGTAACCAAAGATAAAGATGGTCACTTTATATTTGTTACAGGCAATACTCAATATGATGAGATCTCAATTATCAATATCTACTCACCCAACCAGAATGCACCGCAATTTATAAAAGAGACTCTAACTGGCATGAGCAACTTGATCTCTCCTAGCTCCATCATAGTCGGAGATTTCAACACTCCTTTGGCAGTGTTGGACAGATCCTCCAAAAAAAAGTTGAGCAAAGAAATCTTAGATTTAAATTTAACTATCCAACTTTTGGACCTAACAGACATCTACAGAACTTTTATCCTAACAAAACTGAGTACACATTTTTCATCTGTCCATGGAACATACTCCAAAATTGATCACATCTTAGGTCATAAGTCTAACCTCAGTAAATTTAAAAGAATAGAAATTATTCCATGCATCTTCTTGGACCATCATGGAATAAAAGTTGAACTCAGTAACAACAGGAATT
>CAUYQV010170381.1:0-46251 GCA_963574575.1 Galagoides demidoff
GGTTCAGTTGGCTGGTGGTGGGACCCTTTTGTGGTCTGGGGTTTGGTGGGGGTACCATGGTGGGTTGGGGGGGGGGAGCTGGGACCCTTGTGGATTCTGGGGGCTGGTGCTGGGACCCATGTGGGGTTGGGGGTGGGAGCAGGGACCCATGTGGAATCAGGGGGCTGGAGCTGGGACCCATGTGGGGTTGGGGGTGGGAGCTGGGACCCAGGTGGGGTCAGGGAGCAGGAGGTGGGACCCATGTGTGATCAGGAGGTAGGAGCTGGGACCCATGTGGGGTCAGGAGGCAGGAGGTAGGACCCATGTGTGGTCAGGGGGTAGGAGGTGGGACCCATGTGGGGTCAGGAGGCAGGAGGTGGGACCCATGTGTGGTCAGGGGGTAGGAGGTGGGACCCATGTGTGGTCAGGGGGCAGGATCTGGGACCCCTGTGGGGTTAGGGGGCAGGATCTGGCCCAGTGGGGCTGGGGGCAGGAGCTGGGACCCACTGAAGAATGGGGGAAGAGCTGGATTGTGGCTCCCCTTTGCTCCTGTGAATGCGAGGAGTGGGAGTAGGGGAGACTAGAAGAGCCTCAGGCTGCCCACCCCAGCCCTACAGGACCTGTGTCCCCAGAGAAGACCTGGGGGCTCCAGACGCTTCTATTGTCCATGTGGCTCTCTCCCCAGGAGGAATTTCCCAAATCCCAGAAGGTGCCATACCCGGACTGGGTATACGCAGTGGTGGTAGTGGTGGCTGGGGTGCCCTGCCTCACCATCCCTGGGTTTGCCATCTACAAGCTCATCAGGACTCGCTGCCAGAGATCTGGGGACCACCAGGGGCTGGTCAGCACGCTGTCCACGGCCTCTGTGAACGGGGACCTGAAGTGCTGAGGACTCAGCCCATGGGGTGCAGCAGACCGTTGGGATTGAGGGGCTGGAAGACCCCTTGGGGTGGTGGGCTGCCCATGCACGTGTGAGCATGAGTATATACTCATGTGTGCTGTGTGTGTGTGTATGCATATGTGTATTTACATGTCTGTACATGTGTATGAGTATATGCATATGTGTCTGAGTGTGCACATGTGTGAGAGTACACATACATCTACATGCATGTGAGTATATTGTGCCATGCACATGTGTCATGTATATGTGCACACATGTGTGTATGTGTCTGTTTGAGAACATATGTGCACTCATGTGTATAATGCATAGGCATGCACATTCATGTGTATATGTGTGGATACATGTTTACATGCATGCATATGTGTACACATATGTGTTGGTGCCCTGTGCATGTGTACATATGTAAATGTGTGCATACATGTTCCCAGTGCACACACCCCAAGGCCCAGCCTCCCTCTGTCCTCATCCTTGCCACAGACACGGCATGTTCTAAGGACTCTGGAGCAGCCTGGGTGGGCCTTGCCCCTCCTTACAGCACCCACAGAGAGTCAGAAGCTACAGCGTGAGGACAGGCACCTGAGGGGCTTCACCTGTATGCACAGCAGAGACTGTATGACAATCACCGTGGCTCCTGGGACAATGCTTGCTGCCCACCTGCCCCCTCTCCTTCCCCAAGGTGAAGGTTGGGTCCTGTATCTTTGAGGAGCAGCCTTTTAGATGGCTGAGCAGGCTGGGTGGCTGTGAGTTTGAGAGAACTTAGCCACATCCTCCTGAGTCCTGCCTCCAGCCAGCACCAGCGAGTCCAGGTCCGGTTCTCTCCTGCTTAAGGAATGCAGCCCAGCCCCTTGGTCCTTACTCTGCAACCACAATCGATGGACAGTGAAATAAAACTCAACTTGGCATAATTTAAGGCAGATACCATAGCTTATGTTTTCTTAAAAGGACACTAACCATGTGAATTTTTAGCCAGACATTGGAAAAGACGGGTTACAGGGTAACTCAAGCTCAGCCACCATCCTGAGGGTGCCCGGTGTCCTGGGGACCTCAGGGAAGATCCTGGAGGCTCTGACTCTCTGAGGCTGCTCAGTGGAACCCACCTTGGTGTCTTCCCTTCCCCATTTCGGGGTGACTCATTCTGGGATTTGGCATCCAACCTCAGGTCAAAGTTACTTAGTACTCAAGGTGCTTGCCTTAGTGAACCTCTGCTTCTCATGGAAAAGTCTGGAAGTTTAAATTAAGCTGGACTTTCTGAGGATTTTCACAGGCAGGGCTGAGTGATTTTGGTGGGTCCTGGGGCCACATTCCTCCTGGGCAGAGACACTCGACCACACTTGCTCCTTCCTGGCACTTCTGTGCAGTGGTAGCCACAGCCTTCAGCTCTGAGCTCCCCAAAACTGTACAAAATTCTATAGAGGTGGAGGTGGGCAGCTAACCCTACATCCCCACAGGCCCAACCCTGCCTGCAGTGTCCAGGGGCACAGCCTGGGAAGTCCAGGGTCCTCCCGCTGGCAGATGCCATAGGCCCCACTCATCTTTTCCCAAAACTTTCTGACCCTCAACTGGGAAATACTGACAGGTACCTCATCCATAAGCTTCCCTGTGATGTCCACCTGGGGATGCCCTGCCAGGTAAGGGGCAGTGTGACCGAGTGAGGGCCTCGTCCACCTGCCCTGAACAGTGCGCTGGGAGAAACAGGTCTTCCGGGCACACAGCACACCTGTTTAAAACATCACTTGGATTTCATATCCACAGCCCACAGTGGTCCAGACCTAGAAGGACCCAGAGGAAATGGTGTGGACAATGGGCCCAGCTGCCCCCTCGTCCTGGGTCAGGTTTTGGGGTCTCCAATGAAGAGGCCTCTTGTGGCCCGTGACCCCACAGCGGGCACCGGCTATTCTCAGCTGCTTTTCTCACTTTATCCCTTTTCTTATTCCTCCCTCTTGCTGAAAACAGTCTTGTAGGATATGTCTACATGGGCCCCTGATTCTGGCCTCAGACACTTGGAACTGTGGCCACGTGGTTGAGAGATGTGATGTCCAGGGCAGTGTGAGAGTTTTAGACCTAGGAGCCCTGGGCTTGTTCCTGGGAGGAGTGTCCAGAGGGAGGGTCCCCAGAGTCTAGGAACCCCCCACGAAGGCTCCTTGGAGCTGAACTTGCCCTGAGTGGGCTCACAGCCTCTTCCCCCATGGCCCTGCATACACAGTAGCAATGGGTGGGAGTGGTGGGACCCTGGCCTCTCAGAACAGCCTTGGTCAAGAAGACCTAGCTGCTGCCCACAATAGGCCGCAGGGTACACCTGGGAGGCTCCTCAGGACCAGACCAGGGATACACCATCTGCAGGATGGGGCAATCCCCCTCCTGGGCACTCAGCCTAGGGATCCGAGTCCATATCCACCTGGAGCCCTGTCACCAGAGCTTCATAGCAGCTTAACTCTAACAGCCATGCCTAGGAGAAGCCCAGATATATTCTGAGGGTGGCTGAGTAGACAAGCAGTCCATGTCCTCACTGTGGGGCATGGCCATGGAAACCAGCCATGGACACTGCAACCAGGTGCACAGATGCCCAGAGTATGCCCAGTGGGACGCCAGCTCCAGCAGGCTGCATACCACAGGCGTGGTGGAGAACAGGCCCAAGGCTGAGGAGGGACGGCCTTGGTGATGGAGATTCTGGATCCTACTCTGATGCTGTCCCAGAGCTTTTTGAGGAATCACCATTGCAGGAAACGTGGTAACAGGTACATGGGATCTTACCTGTGGTATTTCTTATAGTGGGATGTGAGTCATTTCAAGATCAAGAAGTAAAATAAGGAAGTAATTGTTTAAAACAACTTAATATGCTCCATTCTCAGGAGCCCCGGGTGCCTCCAACAAGGAACACGAGGCTGTCATTGAAATTTCTCACATTGTTGAGCTGTGCCAGGTCGGCTGCGAGCATCAGATTCAAACGTGGGAGAAGGAGTAGAGGATGCAGGCAGCAGGGAGGAGAGGAGTAGAGGATGCGGGCAGCAGGGAGGAGCTGCTGGGGTTAGAACAGGGCCTGGTCCTGAGTTACCAATTAACTGGGACCAGCTGGTTTTCCTTTAAATAAATGAAAACATACAACAGAAGAGGAGACTGGTCGTGACTTCCAAATTCTAGCAGAGATCTGAGAGGCCATTTGGGTCTGGGTGAGGAGGGTGGTCCCACTCTACACCCCAAACCTCACAACCCCGTGACTCAGGCAGCATGGCCCACACCCTAGGACCAGACTGGCAGGGGGACCATCTTGAGGCTGAGAGGCCCAAGTGGGACAACAAGTTCCAGTACCTTCTGAGCTGTGTCGGGTTTGCTGTGGGGCTAGGGAACATCTGGAGGTTCCCATACCTGTGCCAGACCCACGGGGGAGGTAAGCCCACTGCCTGCATCCTGGGGCCCTCCAGGAGCCAGTGCCCATCACTTGCCCTTTCCCGGGAGGAGGTGCCAGTCCGTGGTTCACTGGTGGGGGGGACTTCCAAGGAGGTGTCGGGGTGAGAGGGAGCCCCACCTGCCACCTGTGACCCCTTCTCCAAGCAGGGTGTTTTTGACCTGGAGTGTGGTCAGAGCCAGTATGGCGGCTGCACTACACGTAGCCTGTCCAGGCATGTGCTAGGTTGCTCCCCGGGCTCTTTGCACAGTGTCAGGCCTCGCCCCTGCTTCTCTGCCTCTGCCCAGGAGCCTCTAGAGCAGCAGTTCTCAACCTGTGGGTTACGACCCCTTTGGGGTCGAACAACCCTTTACAGGGGTCGCCTAAATACATCCTGCATATCAGATATTTACATTATGATTCATAACAGTAGCAAAGTTACAGTTATGAAGTAGCAATGAAAATAATTTTATGGTTGGGGGTCACCACAACATGAGGAACTGTATTAAAAGGGTTGCAGCATTAGGAAGGCTGAGAACCACTGCTCTAGACCGAGCCTCCCAGGAGAGTGTAGTGGCCATGCAGCAAACTCAGAACTGCCAATCACCAAACTCCCCACCACACAGGGTCTCTGGGAATATGAAGAGTGCTCTCATGGGAAGGGGTGCCTGTGTCTCCTCCTGCCCCACATGTGGGGATGTTCCTAGGCCACGCGTGCTCCCTGGCCAGGCTCCCCAAGGCGACCTACCTCCAGAAGGTGTCCCCCAGCCAGAGGCCAGAGGAGGTTACTCTGGCCTCGCTGCCCAGGGTATAGGGCCGGGGTGGACATGTAAGCCTGGCGTTCCTGACCAGGGAATAATCCTGCCCTGTCGGGGGGCAGGCCAGTCGCCCTCTGGACTGAGGTGAGCAGAGTCACTCAGGGTATAGAGGGAGCGGTCTGTGTGGTCTAGTGTTGGCTCAACTGCTGTGAGACCAGAGGAGATAAAAGTGCTTTCTGATGCTATGTCCCTCATCCCTTGTCATCGGGATAAGGCTTCTTAAGAGTTTATTTTTGTTTCTGATTAAAACAAAGTTTCAGGCAGGATGCAGTGGTGCACACCTCTAGTCCCAGCTACTTAGGTGGCTAAGGCTTCAGTGGGCCGGAATTGTGCCATCGCACTCCAACCTGGGCAACAGAGCCAAAGCCTGTTTCCAAAAAAACTTAAACCTAAAAATAAAAGGCCAGGCGCAATGGCTCACTCCTGTAATCCCAGCACTCTGGGAGGGCAAGGCAAGAGACTCACTTGAGCTTGGGAGTTTGAGACCAGTCTGAGTAAGAGTGAGACCCTGTCTCTATCAAAAAAAGGAAAAATTACGTGGGTGTTATGGTGGTCACCTATAGTCCCAGTACTTGGGAGGCTGAGGCAGGAGGATCACTTGAGCCTAGAAGTTTGAAGTTGCTGTGAGCTGGGCTGACACCCTGGCACTCCAGCCTGTGTTAGAGAGCAAGACTCTGTCTCAAAAAAACCCAAATTTTAAAAAGGTTCATAGGCTCGGCGCCTGTGGCTCAAGCGGCTAAGGTGCCAGCCACATACACCTGAGCTGGTGGGTTCGAATCCAGCCCAGGTCCGCCAAACAACAATGACGACTGCAACCAAAAAATAGCCAGGCGTTGTGGCGGGTGCCTGTAATCCCACCTACTTGGGAGGTGAAGGCAGGAAACTTGCTTGAGCCTAGGAGTTGAAGGTTGCTGTGAGCTGTGACACCACAGCACTCTACCCAGGGCGATAGCTTGAGGCTCTGTCTCAAAAAAAAAAAAAAAAAGGTTCATAGCATGTAGAAAATTCTGAGAATGGAGATAAATGGAAAGAACAAAAATAATCACCTGTAGCTGCTGCCCCAGGTGCACCAAGTTCTCTCTGGGGGCCTGGTGTGAGATGGGGCATGCTGGTCATGGGTGCCTTCATTGTGGCAAGTCCCCTTGAAGTCTTTTCTGGAAGCACAAAAAGCCGTGAAGCAGAGGGTGGAAGGCTCTGTGTCACTCTTGGGACCCGACGGTGACTCTGGCTGTGTAGCTCTGGGAATGCCGGCTGTAGTGCTAAATGTCCACATTTTACAGACTATCCCTGACGTACAGGGTGCTCTGGGTCTGACCTCCCCACCCCGCACAGTCCACCAGGGATCTGATCATTTACACCACATGGAGGGGCCGGTGTAAGCCCCCAGCTCGGGAGCTGCCCAGTGAGGAGAATAGCCCACCAGTCGCCCCATGTGGAAGGCTTGTAAGGGCTTCTCGATTTGGGGATACTTTAGAGGCTATTTCCAGATATGAAGAATAAGCACAAAGGACTTGCTCCACTGTGTGTCCAGACTTATTATAGAACCACAGTCATTAGTGTGACTTGTTGTGCAAGAATCCAGAGATCTCAACAGAGGCTCCACGACGGAGGCACGTGGAGATGATGGCATGTGTGGGGAGGGAGTTCATGTGTGTGGTGGGGCCGAGGCAGGCCACCTAGAGCTCATGTAGCCATAAAAACTTCCTCAGTTGAAGTCTTCACTGCAGCAAGCATTTAAGGCGTGACCCAAGCAGTGGCCTAAATCTGCATCACTTGGTCAAACGTCAGGAAATATTTGTCTACTTAACTCATATTCTCCCTAAGCGCTGCACCGACTAGCCATCCTATCCCTACATGTGAGATGCCTTTTTGTCAGTCTCACTTTAACAACCACAGATTATTTTGAAAATAGGATATAATTGAGAGATGGATACTGTGTGGTATTTTTATTTATTTTTGAAACAGAGTCTCACTATGTCACCCTTGGTAGAGTGCCGTAGCCTCACAGCTCACAGCAACCTCAAACTCTTGGGCTGAAGTGATTCTCTTGCCTCAGTCTCCCAAGTAGCTGGGACTATAGGTGCCTGGCACAACACCTGGCTATATTTTTGTTGCAATTGTCATTTTTTAACAGGTCCAGGGTGGGTTCGAACCCGCCACCCTTGGTGCATGTGGCCAGCGCCGTAACCACTGTGCTATGTGCGCTGAGCCTCTGTGATATTTTTAATTTGCATAAATTAATTACTAAAAGGTGAATAATTATTTTCTCTCCTACTTGTAATTCAGCTTTATAGATTTTCTCTTTAGAGATAAGAGTTGTAGAGAGACATTAGGACGGACACAGCAAAACGTTTAGATATAGACCAAAAGTGGGAGCTGCTTTGGTGTGCACTTAGCCCTTTAAACACAGGCACGCAGAGCCTGTGACCACTTAGTGGCCACTCAGGCCACATGCCTGAACTCAGTTCCTGCACATGCGTCCGTCACGTATCCAGTTCTGTATCTGGAGACTCTGTTGAGATCTACAGGTTCTTGCACTAAAAAAATCACACTGCACTAGTGACTGTGGTTTTATAGTAAGTCTGGACACTTAGTGGACTAAGTACTTTTGCCTTATTCTTTGAAATTTTACTGGCTATTACTTTTCTGAATGAGCTTTACAGCCAGGTGGTCAATTTTCAGGAGAGATTCTGGGAGTCTCAGTGGCACTGCACTGACTTTCTGTGTGGG
This sequence comes from Galagoides demidoff, assembly GCA_963574575.1. NCBI lineage: Eukaryota > Metazoa > Chordata > Mammalia > Primates > Galagidae > Galagoides > Galagoides demidoff. Next base: position 7,811 of record CAUYQV010170381.1, read on the forward strand.
TTTGGAGAAAACCTGCTGGGACAGCCCGAGCCACACCCCCACAGAGAGAGTCCTAGCAGACTTGGGCCACTGCCTGGGAAGCCCCAAACTGCCGCCCCTCGGCCCGATTTCCTGTGTGTGGCTCTCTCTGCAAGGCCTGTGCTGTTGTCTTCTTGGCATGGTGACATGTGGGTTCTCCCACACTTGCAGGTGACAGTGGCAAAACTGGGCAGCAGTTCACAGCCACTTTTGCCACAGTCAGCAGATACCCTGTGTGTCCCCAGCTGCTGGTGCTTGTGAGGGGGTGCAGTGAACTTACCCCAATTGTTTATAAACAGGAGTTACATGAACCTTCCCTTACTGCCACGCTGAATCAACCCCCGCTTTTCTGTAAATTCAGCTGACACGCATGTTCTCGCCAATCTTCCTATGCCCATGCTGCCCCCTGTGCTAGGTTGGCTGCCACCCCCACAAAGAACACTGTTTGGGTTATTATCTAAGTTTGCGTCCACATGGCAGTCTTAATAAGGTTTAAAAGGCAACCAGCCACGGAATTAATGCTTCTATTTCACTAAGATCCTGACTAGACATCTTCAATCTCCTAATGAAAAAAAAGATTTCCTTTCTCTTCTCCCTGAAACAAGTGAGACTCAGTTGTGCCAAACTAGCTGCGACAAGACTCCCCCTCATCTTCCTCACAGTGTTGACCTCAGTCTGGGCACTTGGGGCCCTGCCCAGTCCAGGCTCCATAGGCCACCCCAAGCCTTGCCCTTGCTGGGCACTGGAACACACACGTGGGGCCCAGAGCCCCAGCTCTCTCTACACGCAGGTGCGCACACCAGGGCCTAAGAGGGGCCAGGGAACTGCTGGGGCATTTCAAAAGTGGATGAGCAGCTGGGAGCCCAGCCACTGGCATGAGACCTCACCACACAGGATGGACACTGGGGGGGCTGGTGCAGGTGCCCCCTACCTCACCATACAGGATGGACATTGCGGGGGGCTGGTGCAGGTGCCCCCCACCTTACAGGTGCCACGACTCCGTGCTGGGCGCCCGTGGCTGCCTTCACCCTCCCAGGAGGCATCTCCAAGGCTGAACCCCAGATTTCAACTCTGCTCATCAACACTTCCTGGCATTTCATACGAATGACACCAATAAGGACTACGTAGCCCCCAAGTGCTGGCGCTGGAGTCCTGTGCAGAAGCCACCGAGGGCCAAGGGACCACCTGCCTCTCTAGGGCCTACAGCTTCCATGTCAGAGACAGAACATCTGGCAGTGATACAAAAGCCAGAGTGAGGCTGTTTGCCCCCAGCTCAGCTCTCACCGATCCCCATGTCCTTACAGGGGCCTTCCTCATCCCCTACGCCATTGCCCTGGTCTTTGAGGGCCTCCCTCTCTTCCACATCGAGCTTGCCATTGGCCAGCGGCTACAGCAGGGCTCCATCAAGGTGTGGAAGGCCATCTCCCCCTACCTCGGAGGAATAGGTAGGAGCCGCTGCCCTCTGACCCTCATGGAGGCCCAGGCATAGGCCGGAGCTGGGGGTGGCCCCAGGGGAGGGCACAGGCTGGTGGGGAGTCCTTGTGTGAGTGATTTGGGGTTCAGAAACAGACAGCATTTGTGGGAGGACATTCCAGAAGGGCACAGAAACTGGCATTATAGGTCATGTGTGAGGGAGTCATTGACCTTCACCAAGGCCCTTCATCACTTTTATTTTATTTTTTAATTAATTTAATTTTATTTTATTGCTTAATTAACTTATTTTTAAATTTTATCTTATTTTATTTTATTTTCTTATTTTATTCTGGCTGGTTCTGAGCAGAGGGAGCTGGGAGGAGCAGGTGGGGGGCTGATGCTGCCTGTGCCCACAGGGCTGGGCTGCCTCACCGTGTCCTTCCTGATCAGCCTGTACTACAACACCATCCTCACGTGGGTGCTGTGGTACTTCCTCAATTCCTTCCAGTACCCACTGCCCTGGAGCTCCTGCCCACTGGACCTTAACAGGACAGGTGAGGTGCGGGTCCTGCCGTGGTTGAGATGCCCAAGCTGTGGGCAGGTGCTTGCCGACTGAAGGCGACAAGGGGAACTTTGGTGCTCTGTGTCCACATGGGCACATGCCTCCCAGATTCTCCCAGAAGCACATCTGCAGTCCAGGCCTCTTGGTCTTCACTGCTGGCCTGTGCACGGCCACTGGATCTAGAGTCCACCGAGGCCCCACTGGTTTGCAGGGAGACTCTGCAGCTGTTTCTGTGGTTAGGTCACTGGAGGGTGAGTGAAAATGATGTATGGGGCCACTGTCTAGACTTAGCCAGGTACTGCATCTGGGGAGAGCTTCAAGATGAGGGTGACAGTTGTCTCCCTCTCCTCTGGCCTGACCACAAAGCATCATCGACAATCTTTTTCTTCCTGCCACTAAGACAAAAAGTCTTTTTGACCACACTCTAAACAAGGATGGCCTTGGGGGTCTCGACAATGAGTCTGGCACCTGGACACCCCCACAGGCCCAGATAGGACAGACACCCTGGAGAGGCAGAGGGCACTGGCCACTGGTGGTCAGCCTCTTGGGCTCTCACTGAAGGTGGCGTTCGTTCCACCCAGGTGTCCACAGCTGTGCTCCACCAACAGCCCCAGGACAGGTGATCTGCAGCCCTGGTCCTAGGTAACAGCAGGGCCAGACGCTCAGAAGGGTTAAGTCCCCTGATACACACAGCAGGGCCAGGACTGCCTCTCCCAAGTCTACCCCATGCTCCATTGAAGGAAGGTTTTCCCAGAAAGGTGCCTGGAAAGGTCAGCTCTGCCTGGGCTGAGACCCCACCCTTTCCTCCAGCCCCATGGGCTAAGTGTGGAGTGGGCAATATCCTTGCAGAGCCAGGCCGTGATGTTCCGGATCTGAGGCCGGGGCCTCACAAGGGCCCTGGGGCCAGAGGATGTTGTGGAGGAAGCAGCCCTGTGTTGGGGGCAGTGGTCCTGTCAGGGTATTTGTGGTCCCAAGACTTCTCCAGAAGGGGCCCCACATTTCTTCATCAGGTGTCTGAGGACCCACTGCAGTGGATCCCAGGAGTTGTCTTAGGTGATTGCTGGCATCAGACATCATCTCCTGGGTCAGCTGTGGCCCTGTCAGGAAGGGAGTAGATATTGCCGGGGCCTGACTTTCTCTCCAAGTGCCAATCACACATTTGACACATGAGGCTGCCACCCCATTGGACTCTGTGCTATCCGTGAGGGTCTTGGGTGAGGGGGTCAGGGAAGGTGAGGTAAGCACTGGTTTTACTCAGTGACAGTGGCTTTACCCAGTAACACTGATGTCCGGGAGGCTGCCAGACACCTGGGCCCAGCATGGCTCATAAGCCTCCACAAAGCAGAACTTCCCAGCGAGGTTTTCTCAGATTCTGCATTTTCACAACCAGGGCCATATCTCCTTCTTAGCCTTGGGCCCAAGTAGAAGCAAGAAAGGGCACTTCAGACTGAAAGGATGGTGGTGAGAACAACCCAGTGCAGCCAGGCTCAGAGCAGCTGCAGTGAAGGGGGTCCCAGGCCCCCAGGCCAGCCTGTGATAGGCCCTCCTGATCCCAGGGTTCGTGGAGGAGTGCCAGGGAAGCAGTGCCATGAGCTACTTCTGGTACCGGCAGACGCTGAACATCACAGCTGACATTAATGACAGTGGCTCTGTCCAGTGGCGGCTGCTGATCTGCTCGGCTGCCTGCTGGGCAGTTGTGTACATGTGCATCATCAGAGGCATTGAGACTACAGGGAAGGTAAGAGTCTGCGGGACCCACCCCTTCCCAGCTTCCTCCAGCCTTGAGGACCCTTCTCCATCTGTCCCTTTGCTTTGTATGCCTACAAGCTCTGTTATTAGGGGCACAAACATTTAGAATTACTATGTCTTATTAGAGGATTGATCTCCTTATCACTATGAAACAATCTTTTTATTCCTAGTGATACTCCTTGTTCTGAAATTGACTTCATATTAAAATAGATATTTCAGCTTTCTTTTGCCTGTGTTAACAGAACACATTTTTCCCATTCTTGTTCTTTTAACCTTTTTGTATCTTTATAAAAGATCTGTTTAAAGTGTGTCTCTTATAGATAGCATATAATTTGGTCTTTCTTTTTTACCCAGTCTGACAATCTCTGCCTTTTATCTGGCATGCAGAGCATTTACATTTAATATGATTATTGATATAGTTGACTTTAGCTCTACCATTAGATTTATTTTCTATATGTTCCATCTGTTCTTTGTTCCTGTTTCTCTCTTTTTCAGAGTATTTTTGGTGATTCCACTCTAACTCTTTCGTTGGGTTATTGCTTCTCTTTGTTTTGTTATTTTAGTGGTGGCTTTAGGTGCTCTGGCACACGTTTTTTAACTTGTCATAGTCTATAGTCAAGTGATTTTGTGCTACTTTGTGTGGAATTTAAGAACCTCATCACATTTATTTCTGGCTTTGTGCTATGGTTGTCATACATTTTACTTATGATATGTTGCAAGGACAAATATGCTCTGCATTGATGCCCACCGATGTGATTCCACTGAGGGCAACAGAAAGAACCATTAGAGTGAGGCTCCAGCTTGCCTGGAGGCCTTCAGGAGCACACCTAGCAAGAAGGCGTCTCACCTTCTCTTCTCTGGGGCATCAGTTGTCCAATACTGTGCACACATAGATTCTTCTTAGGTGATGGCACCCAGTCTAGATACCCTGGAGTATGCCTCTCAACTTCATAGGCATGGAGGTTTTGCATAGGATCCAAGTGCCATGTGCCCTGTGCATCTTCTTAGTGAGCTGAAATTATAATTCCTCCCATGGGAGGGTCTTCATGCTTTTGAGGACTGGAGCAGGCAGTAGGCCCAACAAGCCAGACAGAAATTCCAAATAATCCTATTAGAAAAGTGCCTTAAAAAGTCCCCCAGACCATGCAAAGTTGGTCTGAATTGGAGAACCGAGGCAGGGCAGTGAAGGAAGAGTGTCCATTTGATTTTTTGCATGGACATCTAGTATGCAGACCCTTGCACAAATCCAACTGAGAATTGGGGACTGGCCCTGCATGGGAGGAGGGGTCTGACTAAGTTTGATCAGTTGGGGGCATTAGAGTGGTAAAGAGAGTATTAGCAGCACAGGAAGGGCTGAAAGAGCCTGAGGGTGGATAGGAGAGAGGAGAGTGGAGGCCAGAGCTGCCAGGAGTGCCCTACAGGAGACGTAACTCAGGTCCCCCACTGGGACCCTGCCCCGTCTCAAGGGAGGCTGCTTACCCCTGATAGTCAATGTCCCTTAGCTGACTCCACAGGGCAAAAACGTATTAAGGTGATGCAAATATGACTGTTTATGGTGAGCCCCACACCCCTTAAAGATTGTCCCTTGCAGGCCCTAAATGAGTGATGGTGGCTTTGACCATGAGGCACTCCATCCCTGCCTGCCTCTCTAAGGCCTGGTCGTTTGTTTTTTTTTCCAAGGCAATTTATTTCACGGCTTTATTTCCCTACCTGGTCCTGACAGCCTTTCTCATCAGAGGGCTTACCCTGCCTGGGGCCATGGATGGACTGACCTACTTGTTCACTCCCAACGTAAGTAGGTCTCACGGGCAAGCCCAGGGTCACCAGCAAATGTGCTTGACTGAGGATTGATCCCTCCCCTGGAAGAGCCAGAAACTCAGGGCACTGTGGGGCTGGGTGGGGGGGAGGGCCTGTGGGGGTTGCAGGAAGCTCAAATCTGGAGCAAACAAAGAGGAGGACTTTGGCCTGGGACATGTGGACTGTGGAGCTTGCCACATTATAGTGAGGGAGAGAACAGCCAAGGACAAGTTGCTCTGTCCCAGGAGCCCTTGCTGACCCCTGCCCTGGACCCTATACCGTACCCAGGAGCCTGCAGCCCTGCTAGAGCATCTATAAGACTCAGAATCAAGGGAGAGTTCATACTGTGTAAGGGTGGGCAGCCAGGTGACCCAGCTGGAGCCACAGGTGTGTGGGTTTTCACAGGTACCCCCAGTAGTAAAATACTCTGCACCATGTGTACTTGGTCCTCACCCAAAGCACCAGGTCTGAGAGGGCAAACTTTCCCAAGCTTGTTCTGTTCTCACAGGGCCCAAAGAGAGTCATGAGCTGACTTGGCCACATCCTGGGGTGAAGCCAACGTCTGCCGTGTCAGAGCTGCCCCTCTAAGACTGTAGGCTCCTGTGAGGTCCTCACCTGTTCCTGGTGTCTGTGCAGAACACACCCAGAATGTCCCAAAGGAAGCCTTGGGAACATTTTGGAATGGTCAGAGTGACCAGTTGGTGTGGTTTGCCTCCTATGAGAGACGGTCTCCCTGTTTCATTCCAGATGCAAATTCTCCAAAACCCCCGTGTGTGGCTGGATGCGGCCACCCAGATATTCTTCTCTCTGTCCTTGGCCTTTGGAGGACACATCGCTTTTGCAAGTTACAACCCCCCAAGGTGGGCAGCTGGGCAGCTAGATCCCATTGCAACCATGGTGCCCAGCCAGAGAAGCTTGGGGAGAGAAACTGAGCCCGTCTTGATCTCAGGGTCATTCTGCGGGACGGAGGGTGGCTGGTGTGGACCTCATGTCAGCATCTGGGTGCTGCAATTGTCCCTGGTCACCCAGGGCAGACTCAAGGCCATATGCTGACACAGACATGAGCAGAAGGTGCTTTTATGTGGCCTCAGTCCACAAATGGTACCCGGAAGTGCCATCCTACTGGTCATAAAACAGAAAGCTGAATACACAGAAACAGAGACACAAATCTAATCTCCTCCGAGCAGGGGATGGCTGAGGTGGGTGGGCCAGCATGGCTACTGGGCAGCTCTGACCATTGGCAGCCCCTAGGGAAGGAAGAGTGAGCCGGGACCCAAAAATATGCATGCAAGGCCCTGCCCCCCAGCTCCCTGTCACCCAAAAGCCATTGGGGGAGGTCTCAGTTTCAGACACTCAGTAGCCTTGAGCTGGGTCTGTGTGGAGGTCAGGAGAATGGTCTAGGCCATCCTGAGACCACAGGGGCAGTGTCAAGGGCCCAAGTGTGGGTAGGTAAGCCCCCTCTTCTACTCTTACCTGGATTATGACCCACAAAGCCCTATAATGGCTGTTTGTGCCCAGGAACAACTGTAAGAATGACGCTGTGGTCATCGCCCTGGTCAACAGCATGACCTCCTTGTATGCATCCATCACTGTCTTCTCTGTCCTGGGATTCAAGGCCACCAATGATTATGGGCACTGCCTGGACAGGTGAGCGTAGGTGCTGCTGGGCTTTGCAGGGCACGGTCAGACAGGTGGCCACTGCACTGGGACCACCATGCCACCGGAGAGGGGTGCATGGGGTACATTTTATTTCTGCAGGGCAGTGGGGTAAATGCCTCAAAAGTTCACATCTACCTACTACTTCAGAACATGACCTTGTTGGAAAAGGTTCCTTGCAGATGAGACCATTGTGGAATAGGTGGGCCCTAAGTCCCACAGCTGTTGCCCTTATAAGGAGAAATGAGACACAGGAGAGAGACAAGGGGCAGAAGGCTGCGGATGAGCAGGGACCACAATGATGCAGCCACCAGCCAGAGGATACCACGAGCCTCCAGAAGGAGCTCAGTCCTGAGACACATTTCTCCAGAGCTGAGAGAGAATAAATTCCTGCTGTTTTAGGCCCCATCTGTGGTCAGCCCTTGCAAGCCTACACAGCCTGCAACCAGAATTACTCCATCAAATGGGATGGCACTGTCGGGACCCTTGACCACTGCTCACCCACAGCCCTTGACAGCATTTAGGGTCTACCAGGGCAGCCCTGCATGTCCTGCTCCCAGGGGGGCGACTCTGCCCCAACAGGGGACATGCACAGGATATATTGAGGGGCTGCTCCTGGCATCTGGTGAGTGAGGGCCCGGGATGCTATTCAATGCCCTGCAGTGCCCAGAACAGCCCCCCCAGGGAACAACCCAGCCCTGAATGTCCCCATGGCTGCAACTGAGATGCCCCATTCCAACACACGCACAGCAGCACTGGGCAGGAAGGAGAGCCCAGAGCAGTCATTACAGTGCAGCCTGAACCTGGTGCCCCTCGAGGAATGTTCTAGAGAAGCCGCAGGGCCCAGTAGACAGCAGGATCCCTGTGCAGGGGTAGAAGGGGAAAAGCTGGACTGAATCCAGTTGGAGCACCTTTGTTTCCCTGCAGGACATCAGCCAAGTGGTTATGTCCTAACTGGGGCCTTAAGTGCTGTGTGAGTCAAAGTCAGTGACTCTCACTACATATGACGGTTCTGCCCTGTGATGCCTCTGCTAACCCTGAGTTAGTGAACTCTGAACATCTCTGCTCCTGGGTTTTTTTTGTTTGGTTTTTGTTTTGTTTTGTTTTTCTAAGACAGAGACTGCCTTGGGTAGAGTATTGTGGCATCATCACTGGGTGGAGTGCTGTGGCATCAATTGGAGCTCACAGTAACCTCAGATTCCCAGGCTCAAGTGATCCTCCTGCCTCAGTATCCCAAGTAGCTGGGACTACAGGTGTCCAGCATGACACCTGCTAATTTTCTATTTTTGTAGAGATGGGTCTCACTCTTGTTCAGGCTCATCTTGAATTCCTGAGCTCAGGCAATCCTCCTGCCTTGGCCTCCCAGAGCTCTGGGACTGCAAGCGTGAGCCACCGTGCACATTGCTGCCACACTGACATTAACTCACGGCAGCAGCACTTTCCCCGTGCCTGACATATGTGTTTCCCCTGTGAGGCATGTCCTGGCCTCTCCTGCTTAGGAGCAGCAGACAGCACCCAGAACTGTGCTGGGGGAGCATTTTGACCAGGGAGATCGCTAGCAAAAAGCATGGAACTGTGGGAAGTATGATGCTCAATGCAGGACACCTGCTTACTGGATGAGCTAAAAGGACATGGAGTTTGGCCCTGTCCCCTCAGCTGGGACCTGCATGTTGGGCAACTCAGATTTCTGTCACTCTTGGAATGTCTGCAAATAAGCACTGAGCACTCACAGTGATGCAGGCTCTGAGTAGTGATTGGGCACTACATGCATCCCTGGCCTGACTCACACTCACAGGCTGGTGTTGATGTGGGCTCTGAGGAGTGAGTGGGCACTACATGCATCCCTGTGCACACTTGCAGGCTCATGTTGATGTGGGCTCTGAGGAGTGAGTGGGTGGCTGCATGCATCCCTGGCTTAACACAGCAGGCCTGCAAGGCTGGGAGCGAGTGATGGCAGGAGGGAGACCTCTCCCTAGGGACTGTCCGGGAAGAAGCTGCAGCCATGAAGGGGTCTGAAGGGGTTTTTCTCTGCCCTACATGCTGCCCCCCAAGGTGCTTATGTGGGAACCTTGAGCCCAGAATACAATCAGGGGAGGGGGTGAGCTGGCTGAGCCTTTCCCAGCAAACCCTTGGAGCCCCTGAAGTTTGAACCCCTGACCCCCATTTGGATGCAGGAGGAGTCTATGAGCCAAGGACACTGCCACCACCCCACTGTGCCCACAGAAGTATGTGTCCCCAGGTTCAGGAGACTGAGAACAGCCATCTCCATGTGCATGGGGTAGACAGGGGTCCTCACCATGTGCTATCCATGCACAGAGGCCAGGAGGAACCAAGCCCTCCAACAATGCACTAATCAAGGGGCTACTCTGGATGTGTCTGATGGCCAGGCCAAGAGCCCATGCTCACCAGCCTTCTCTGTGCCACAGAAACATCCTTGGCCTCATCAACGAGTTTGATCTCCCAGAGGAGAGCATCTCCAGGGATCTATACCCAGCCGCCCTCGCATACCTGAATGCCACCCAACCACAGAGGGTGGCCCAGCTCTCTTTGCAGTCCTGCCACCTGGAAGACTTTCTAGATAAGGTACTGAGCACCCCGGAACTGGGTGCATGAGCTGATGGCTCAATGCAATTGGCCCAAAGGCCATAAGCCAAGGACCCCAGCTTGTCACTTGCCTCAGTTTGCTGGGCTTGCAGATAGCCATCTGGCAGCACCCCACAGGCTCTGCTGGTGCGCAAAGCCCAGGGGATGGGGAAGCCAATGCGAGGGACACAGGATCTGGCAGAGCTTAGGGCCAGCTGATGCCTGTACCCAGGGACGTCACTGCAGCCAGGAGGCTGGTCCTGGGGTGTTGTCTCAGGTGCCTGCCCCCTGCCTGCTGCAGGTGATAAAGGCGTCAGGCGCACCTGTCTTCACAGACGGGCAGGGCCCACTGCCTCTGTGTGTTGCAGAGTGCCGCGGGCCCAGGTCTGGCCTTCATTGTCTTCACTGAGGCCATCACCCACATGCCCGGGTCTCCCGGCTGGGCCGTGCTGTTCTTCGGGATGCTGTTCACCTTGGGCCTGTCGTCCATGTTTGGGAACATGGAGGCGATTATCACTCCATTCGTGGACATGGCAGTTATGCCCAGATGGGTCCCCAAGGAGGCCCTGACTGGTGAGTGGGCAGCTTGGTCATCATGGACGGTGTGTCCTCACTGTCCCCTCCCACCTGCTGTCCAGACACTCCTCCTCAATGGCGAGATCAAGGGGCTGTGCTGAGTGCCAGGGGAAGGCCAGGCCTGGCTGCTCCTCACCAAGGCTGTCATAGGGATCCAGAGTCAGAGGGGAGGGCAGGGCCTCCCCCATCCCTCTGAGGCCACCCCTATCCTGAATGGGTCCTTCCTGCTCTTTGGGCAATGTGCAGGGAAGAGGCTGGGGGAGGGATGGGTCTCCTGCTGGACATCAGGAGTCTGACCCTGCCTACTCACCCACAGGGCTGGTCTGCCTGGTCTGCTTCCTCTCTGCCATCTGTTTCACACTGCAGTCTGGGAACTACTGGCTGGAGATTTTCGACAATTTCGTAGCTTCCCTGAACCTGATTGTCTTGGCCTTCCTGGAGGTCGTGGGAGTGGTTTACGTCTATGGGATGAAACAGTGAGCTGTTTCCTCACCAAGCACTCCTTTGAGACCCCACGAGGGTGGGATCGGGCAGGGAGGCTGGCAGGCAAAGTCACAACCCATAGCTGCCCTGGGGGGCTGGGAGGTGCTAGGACCTGGGCTGTAGTGTGGTCCCTGTGATGCTCAGCCCTGAGCAGGGCCACAGTGGTACTGGGGAGGCTGAGCCCAGTGTCTCCTTCAGGTTCTGTGACGATGTTGCGTGGATGACTGGGACGCGGCCTGGGCTCTACTGGCGGGCCTCGTGGGCAGTTGCCAGCCCCCTACTCTTGATGACCATCTTTGTGGCCTACCTCAGCCTCCTGGCCCAGAAGCCCCCCAGCTACAGGGCCTGGAACCCCCAATATGTAGGTCCTGGAGGGACCCTGCTAGTCCCCCCCCAGTCCCAGCCCACCCTGGACTCTCAGTTCCCACACCCAGGAGAGGGAGCCCAGCCCCCAAACTCTGGGCCATAGCCTTGGCCATGGCCCTGGCCTCCAGTGCTGGCTGTGCTTCTTCTGTCCTCGGGAGCTCAGAGGAGCTTGTCCCCCTCAATGTGGGAAGGGACATGGCCTCTAGGCTGCCTAGGTTTGTGGTTGCTGAGGGTCAGCCTCCTGCTTCAGGGGCCTGTGGTATGGCTGCCCCTGCCTGTGACCAGCTGACTGCTCTTGTCAGCTGACTGCTCTCGGTTCCTCTGGCAGGGGCAGTTCCCCTCGCGGCAGGAGAGGCCCTACCCGGGCTGGGTGCTGGCCACCGGCATGCTGCTGACCCTCCTGCCCATGCTGTGGATCCCTGTGGTGGCACTGGTCCAGCTGCTCGCCCGGCGCAGACAGACGTGGAAGCTGAGGGATGCACGACCAGACTCAGACACCGACACCAAGACCTACATGGACATGGACAAGGACAAGTGCTGACTCAGTGGGGCCCAAGGGGGCTGCGGGGTGGGACCTTTTATGGGTGGGACCCGATGAGGGTGGGACCAGCTGTGCCTCAATACACACACATGCCATTGCCCAGTGAGCCTCCGGTTGCTTCCCTGAAGACCACGTTCGCACCCATAGGCAGTTCCCAGGCTTTGGCTGCTCCCAGGTCCTGCTCCTCACATGCCGAGTGGGTGGTCTGAGAGTCTCAGTACAAGGGTTGGAGGTCTCTGCTGCAGGGGGTGGGGAGGCTACCTGCACAGGTGCAAGGTCAACACAGGTGTCTGTAGTCATCTCCCCTGGCCCTGGCTGCTCTGGGGGAGGGAGTGCGGGTGGAGAGCAGCGTGTCTGTGATGGCTCAGGAGGGCAGCTGCACCCTAGTTCTGAGTCCTGGGGGTTGGAAGTCGCCCCCCACAGTGGTTCACAGGAGGCAAGTCCCCAGGTCTGTCTTGGCTGAGACCCCAGGACAGATGCTCCCAGGAAGTGGGGTTTGGTGGATTCTGTGTCCGGCTGGAGCTGCAGCAGAGGAAATCAGCAGGGGCTGGCTGAATCTTCCTGACATTATTTCCAGGAAACATAGCATTTTGCCATTTTTCTTTTCCCAGAGTGTCAAATTTGTGTTTGTTAGGAAGGTAAAAATAGGCTGATATCTGGGGGTCAGTCACTCATTCATTCACTTACAGTCCGAATCACCCACAGCTTTGGTCCACGCCCAGTCCCCCGCCCGATCTCGGCCACAGTTGCCCACTTTGGAGCCCTGGAAGGAAGAAGCCCCCCAGCCCTAGCTCCTCTCCCCTTGCTCACCGCACCTGTTTCCCTCCTCCCTACTCCTACAGCACCAGGGGTCAGGTCTCAGCCTCTTGCTAGGCACAGCGGGGAAGATCCCAGCTGCTCTTGATGTTTGAAATAAGCCCCTGGCTGGGCACCACTGTCCATGGTACTGAAAACTGTAGCACCTGCCCGGGGCTCCTACCCAGTTACAAGTAGCCCCTTCCCTGTTTATGCCTACACTTCGGAAGCCATCCTTGCCCAAACCCCAGAGTAAACAAAAGCCCATTTGCACAGAGAACTGATTGTTAAACGTGGAATTAACTCCTGAGTGCCCACCTCCCTGCAAAGTGCATCCTCAGCCCATGTAGGGTGGGTACTGCAGCATGTCCCTCCGTCCTGCCACTGTGATGCTTCCCACACCTGTCACAAGGCAGAAAGGACCTGAAGAGCATATCACACAGGGAGTCCCTGATGTCAGAGCCAGCATGATACCCAGGGCTCAGAGCTTCACTGCAACCTCATGCCTTATCCCTGCCAGCCAGCCCTTTCCCCATTGTAATCAACACAAGACAAAGAAACCAAATGGCACCCATGGCTCTCAGATGTTGCTCGGTCCTTGGGTGGGCCTCAGACCCTGCTGAATCCAGGAGCCCACAGGACCCACAGAACTCTCTCCACTGCTCAGCTGTGTCTGCTGCTGGATGCTCATGATTCAGGTGAGATGCTTCCCTCTCCAGAGTCTAGACATCAAATTGGAGGACTGGCTGAGGTTGGGAGTTATGAGGATGGCAGGGTAGCTCCCCAAAGGAAAGCCTCCAGGTGGGGTCAAAGAAATAGGTGGTATGTCCAGCTACCAGGTGTGGAGGTGTGATGTCCTGTTCCAGAGTAGACACAGACAAGGGCAGCTGCCTCCAAGCAGCTCTCAGATGCCCCCACAAACTTACCACAGGGACTGAGTCCTGCATTGGCCCTGAGCAAGAAGAGTGGGGTCTACCAGAGAGCAGGGATGTGGACAAGCATCTCCAAGGATCTAGGCTTGTGTTGTCCTTTAAAACAGTTCAGAAACAACTGGGTGCTGGGTGGATGGACCCTGCTTCTTTCTGTCTGGATCAGAATTTTTTTTTTTTTGAGACAGAGTCTCACTATGTTGCCCTCGACACAGACATAGAGTGCTGAGGCATCACAGTTCACAGCAACCTCAAACACTTGGGCTTAAGTGATTCTCTTGCCTCAGCCTCCCCAATAGCTGGGACTATAGGCACCTGCCTTGATGCCTGGGCATTTTTTGGTTGCAGTTGTCATTGTTGTTTAGCAGGCCTGGGCTGGGCTTGAACCCACCAGCCTTGGTGTATGTGGCCGCTACCTTACTCACTGAGCACAGGTGCCGAGCCCATATTGAACTTTTTGGTGTGGGATATTGTGAACAGGGTGTGGGCTCTGCCTGGCTCCTCGTGTGCAGGAGGGGCTGAGCACAGCTGCATCTATACTCCTGCCCTGGAGTTTTGGGGTCCTGCTCAGCTACCAGTAGAGGAAGGCATGACTCCACTCCACCTGTGTGCTGATGCAGCTATGGCACTAAAGGAAGAAGGGAGGATGTGCAGGATGTGTCCCAGCAGGTGGGTGGTGGGTGCATAGATGGGTGGCCCAATAGAGGCAGAGGCACACCTGTCCTCACCAGGCACGCTGAGATTGCTCAGGGTTGGGGGAAGCTGCTGGAACAACATCCAGGGAGGGGTGGTCTAGGGCTAGGCTGCAAGAGCAGAGCCAGCGGGGTCCAAGCTATGTGATCACCACCTCCCACACAAGCACCTTCTGTTTGTCCCCAGCCCTTGGGAAAACCCCCTAGGGGTGGTCCCTCAGACTGCCTGGGTTTGGGACAGGAACAAAATGCTCTACTGCCCAACCAGAGTGGCTGGCAGAGAGGACTGGCAACCCGCCCCCCATTTCAGGGGCAGCAGTGTTCACATGGAGATGAAGCCAGGCACAAACAAGGCCAGCCCACCCTAGAGATGGACATAGGCCCCACGAGGCCCTTCCCTCTGGCCCTGTTCCATCTCAGACTGAGGTTAGGACTGCATGTGGGGAGCTGACCCTCAAGGTGGAGAGGGCTCATGGCAATCAGCTCAGAGACGGGTGAGCCTCTCCACTCACACATGTGCAGCCACAGTGATGGTGGGTGGAGGCTGAGCCCAAGGCCGTATCAGCCGCTCACTGAGCCTGGGGCAGCTAGGGAGCCTGGCTGAGCTCAGCCACAGGGGCATAGGCATCTATACTCAGGGAAGGAGGCAGGAAGAGCAGAGGTGGAGATATGAGGACGGATGGCACAGGGGGAGAGTGGGAGCCACGGGGGAGCAGCCTCCCCTCCACGCGTGGGCCTGGGACCCAAGCTGAGCATGAGCCTCCAACCCAAGTTGGGGAAGGGAACATACAGCTACAGATGGCAGGGCAAGGGCTTTGTGTTACACCCAAAGAGAAAAAGTGAGTCACCCCCTCATCAAGGCTCTGCTCCCGCTTGTGTGAGGCTAAGAAGACAGGACCAGCTCCACCATGATGCTCTCCTGAGCTGCATCAGGGCAGACCATGGACATCCTGTCTGGATGGCATTGTGGATATGTGTCAGACCCTCCTCTGGGCCATGAGATCCCCTGATGCCAGGCTTTGCACAGGGAGTTGAAGAGGTATATACCTGCCTCAGCCTGCGGACTCTACACTGGCCTGCCACCCCCCACTTCTGCATCAGCACCCACATTTCATCAGGACCACCAGGTGACTGGCAAACAGGAAGAGAACCCTGCAGCTCTGGACACCAGCTCCAGTGGGGCTGCAGGTGGGGGCTGAAGTCTTATTCCAAGCACTTACTGCCACACACAAATGTAGCATCTCATGGTTCTGGAGGCTGGAAGTTTGCATGTTTCTCCCTGGTCTGGGTTGAAATCCAGGCAATGGCAGGGCTGTGCACCCTCAGGACACTCGAGGGGAGGATCAGCTGCTTCTCCAGGTTGGAGCAGCCACCTCATTCCTCGCCTGGGGGCCCTACCTCCATCTCAGGCCAGCAGTGGTCAGTGGACTGTCTTCTGCCCCCGTCTCCCACTTTTAGGGTCCTTGTGTTTAATCACCAGGCCTACCCAGATATCCAGGGTGACCTCTATATTCTTAGGTCAGCTGCCTGGGACCCTCGAATCCATCTATACCCTCACTGTTTCTTACTCTCCTCAAGCAACATGTTTATGGGGACTAGCACATAGGCATGCTTGGGGAGGGTCATTCTTCTGCCTATCACATGTGCCAGAGGGTTCTGACACCCACCAAGGTGTGGGACGCTGCCAGGCCTCCAGCACCCTTTCAGGTGAGCATCCAGATGGCCGGCGCCAAGTCAGTGCTGAGGGTGCTGATGGGTGCGGGTGGGGAACCCAGGGCTGAGGGAGGTTGTTCCTTTTCAGGGGGGCCCTGGATGCTCCACTCATACCCCAATTTTGCTCTTTCCCCTCCTTTTGTATTTGGGACTCTACCTGCCCCACAAACATTTGTGGAACACACAAGTGAAGGAGATGAGATTTAGGGCTAGGGAAGCCCAGAGAATCAGGCTTTTTCTTTCCTTTAAAGATTTTATTATTTTCATTTTTCCTTGAGATTGGAGTCTGCATAGTGGTTTTGGAGAAAGTTTGTGAGTTAAGCCACATCAAAGCATATACCTTTTTTAAGGGCTCAATACTTCAATAAAAATACAAGTGATACTCAATAAAACTGCCACAGACACACTAGAGACACAGGACTCTGGGGCTTGTAGACAGTAGGCCCAGGCCAGGGGCGGGCCCAACTGCACCAGGCAGCAAGCTCAGCGTATGCTGCTCCTCGGCGCCCTGCCCCAGCCTTTGGCCGAGTGTCCTTTACCCAATGTCCACGGCAGGCCCCTCCTCACAGCTGCCTTAGCACCTATGGACTTGGGCCTGCCATAAACCCAGCAGCCTTAGTCCCTCGGACAGCAACAGCAAAGAAATTGATACCCCCACCCAGGCACAGGGTGTACATGGGCTGCGCTAGCAGTGAGTTCTATCCCCAGCACACTCCTAGGACCCAGGCCACGACCGAGCCACTCAGGGACATGTTCAGCGTCCCCAGAATTGTGCACTTATGTGTCTCAGTCAGGCTTCATGCTGCCCAAGCCCATAAATTATGGGCCACCCCTCCTGTTTCTGGTCCTTCTGGCTCTGTCTGCTGAAGGATGTTTGTCCAGCTTTATGGTATGCCTGGTGACCACCATGGTCTGGAAGGCAGGACAGAACAAACTGGGTGGTGGGCTTGTTGCCCCAGAAACCGTGTTGTTTCCATGGCCCTCTGCTGCCCCACCAGTGAACTCTCCATAAAGATCAAAATCATGTAGTCCACTCAGAAAGTAGCTGCCAGAGAAACTTGGCTTCTGACCTGGACTGAGTGCTTATAGGAAGAATCCCAGATTTTGTAAAGGTTGGTTTTGCTCCAGCCTGCCAGGTCTGCAGTGATAAGCACCTGTTGGCCCTGACCCTTTGCTTCCAGTCCTGGACTCACTGCCTTTAGGGCCCCTGCCCACCTCCCCATTGCCTCACATCACTGGAAAACACCTGGATCCCAGCCAGGCTGCACCTCACTCACACACCCAATTCCATAAATGCATAAAGATGCTTTTGGTGCACTTAGGGCTCTAACAGGAGGCCCTGTCTGAGACTGAAGGACCCGAAGGTGCCACACCCTTCCCTGGGCTGCAGGCCCCTGGGCTCACCCAGAGCCTCTAGGGTCCTGATCATTTGATCATTGTCTTCACTTAGGTTGTGGAGCAGTGCTGAAGGAGATGGGGGGACACCAGCAGGTCCGGTGGGGGGTTATGGGGGGACAGAGATATGTGTTGGGGTCCCCAGTGAGGTGTAAGTGCTGGGACCAGCTGAGCCCAGGCCAGGGGCTGGCAGCAGTGGCCCCTGGGGTGTCTGGTTCACTCAACTGGGAAAAGAAGGGATATGAGTGGCCACAGGGCAGGGCGTATCCAGGGACTGGTGTGGACATGGCCCCTGCTTTCAGGGAAATTTCCATTAGGAGTGGACTTTGGGCACAGCCTGAGTGGTGGCAGGTGGGGGTGGGTGCTACTTCTGGGTGAGTGTGGCCACAGGAAGGAGCTGTGCCCTGCACGGCACCAGTCCTGGCAGCATAGCTGGTGCAAAGGCAGGAAAGTTTCCCAAGACCACCTGAGGGTGAGGGCAACAGGTTTTGACACTGTGGCTCAAGTGGACCTCCCTCCTGGGGGCAGGCCCAGTGCTCAGAGCCAGGGTCCTTATCTGCCCCTCCTGGCCAACAAAGGCTGAAACACAAACCCCAACCCCCACTGCTCTGTATCAGCCGTTAGGCTCTGTTCCCAAGGACACCAGGGAGGGGCTGGGTCCCCATGGGAAGGAGGACCTCAGCACAAGGCCCACCCCCCGCTTCCACAGACAGTCCTGGGTGGAGGAGAGTGGTCAGAACCTCCCAGGGTGCCCTCTGGGGCGTGAGCAGCCCCGCCCTGGGCACAGAGCCGGAAGTGGCAGCTGCTGGCGCTATCCCCTCGTGCCGGTGTGGGGTGGGGCTGTCAGTCCAAGATGGTTGTGAAGTCCACGGTCAGGGCTGGGTCAGCTGTAGCTTCCAGGGTGGCCAGTGTGGCCTCTGGGAGTTTCCGCTGCACTTGCTCCTGGGCTGGAGGAGATGAGCAAGGTCAGACTCTGGGGAAGTGGCAGGTGGGTCTGTGTGCCATGTGGCCCAGGCAGAGGAGCCCCACAAAGGAGCACAGACCCCCAAATGTCAGGAAGCAGCAGGGGGAACATGTGGGGGACATGTGGGGGACTGCAGACAGACATGAGGAGCTGAGGACCCTGTGCTGTCGCAGGACAGATGCCCGAGGGTGTGCAGGTCAAGGATCAGAGAGTTTCCAAGGGTGGGGAGGTACCCGGAGATGTAAGGCAGGAGTCAGGCAGTGAGGGGCCCTCCCAGGGGCTGCAGCCAAGGTGAGAAGCAGGGGCAGTGGCCTAGGGACACCTGCACCAGTCACCTGGGGCCGCCCGTGTGGGCTCCTGGCGCCCACATGTGGCAGTGTCAGACCTCAGCAGCAGCCTCTGCTGCTTACACAGGTGTGTCTCTGCCCCCTTACCTGTCTTGAGAACCCCCAGGAGACACTTATAGGTGATGCGGTGACGAGCCAGTTTGCGCAGGAAGGCTTGTTGGCAGAGCCACTGCACAGCCTCGGAGGGAAGCAGGCCAGAGGCGCCCTTGGCCCCCAGTGACATCCCTGGGGGGAACAAATGGAGGCTGAGGACCCTGCCTGGCCCCTGTCCAGCTCTCCTCTGGGGGATGCCATGGTGCTGCTGATGTCCCTGATAGCCTGGCCCAGGAACAGGAGGCAACTGCGCCTCTGGCCCAGCCTCGACGTGAGCATCGTTGAGACTCTGGTGACTGAGATGTTTCCTATAGTTTCCCGGGAAAAACTCCTGCTAATGGGAGTAAGTAAAGAAAAAGTAAAGTCCAACACACTCAGTGCCCGGGAGCTGCCACAGGGCTTGAAACGCAGACTGACCAAAAAGATCCATCATGTGGATGAGACACCTTGAGCCAGAGGACGGTGGCCCACAGCAGAGGCTTTGCTGAGGCCACTGGTGGCTTCTTACTCCTGAGATGGCGGGTAGACCCCCTGAGCCCTGGGCCTGGGTTTGTGTGGAGGCCACAGAGCACCACAGTGAGGAGGCACGATTCCCTCCAGGACACATAGGAGGAGGCCCCACCCTGTACCCCTCATAGCTCCAGGGTCGTTGGGCAGGGGGATAGTCGGCAGCTCTGGCTGCCCTTCTGCCTCCCAGGACAGTCCACCCATAGCACAGTGAGAGTACTGAGATGAGGCTTCTGCTATCAGTTCATGAGTCAAGTTGCTTCTGGATGTGAGGTGAGAATTTGCTAAGCCTGATCCCCTAAGGCTCCTGACACTGAGCACAAGGAAGGGGACCTGCTCCTGCCCAGGGCTGACAGAGAGTGTTCCCAGCACCCTGGGCGCTGGTGGCCCTCTCTGACCCTCAGCTCTGTGAGCACTGTGTGGGGTTCAGTCGCCATGCCTGGCCCCTGCCCTACCTGCGTTCTTGGCTTTCAGGATGGAGTAGCAGCAAGAGGCAGTGTCAGAGATGATCCGCAGGAAAAATGCAGGGTTTTTCCGGACTTGCTGGCTGAATGGCAGCTGTAGCACACAGGCGTGGAACCTGGGCACGGGCGTCAGAACAAGGGCTTCTGGTCAGAACAGCTCCCATAAGCATGTCTGTGCACCCCTGTACATGCACGCATATGCTTGTGTGCATGCCAACATGTGGCTAGCTCCTCACCAGTGCCTGGCCTCACCAACCACTGAGCTCATCTGCAGTAACAGGGGCATGGGCCAAGCCTGTGACTGATTCTGCCCTGCAACAGTACCCTGCAGGTGGGAAGTATTTACCCCATTTGCAAATGAGGAAAGTCAGGCCTGGAAATGTTTTCTAAACACATGCAACACAACTAAGGTCCTGGGGATGGAAGTCAGGGACACACTACTGACCCAGGAAGGAAATGCCTTGTGTGAAAAAGAGAATCCACTCACGCCCAGTGGGAAAAACAGCCACTTGCTAGTGGTCTGGGGGAACCCAAGCCCCAGTGACCCAGTAAGATCATGCCCCTGGTGCCATGTGGCCTGGTCCCACTCATCTGCCTGTGAAGTCAGTATCCAGCTTCCCACTCTCCACTCCTGCCTCTAAGGGAATGGGGTTCTCAGACCTCCTGTGGGTCTGATGCTTCCATATGTGGAAGCAGACAACACTTAGCCCCAAGATGGGGTGACCAGTGGCCTGAGTGTGTGGTCTCAGGGCTGTGCCAGCCCCAACCAAGGAGCTACCAAGGTGGGAAGAGATAGGCAGCCCCCTGAACCCAGGCTCTATAGGGGCCTCAGACTGAGGGATCCTGAGAGGAGGACATAGGCGAGGTCAAGGTAAACTCAGGAGCAGCAGCAGGTGACCTATGGCTATCAGGGACCTCCAGCCCAAGCCTAAGAACACTGAGCCTAGGAGCACAAACTCTGAAAGCACCGAGCCTGGGAGCACAAACTGAGAGCACTAACTCTGGGAGCACCAACACTGAGAGCACTGAGCCTGGGAGCACTAACCCTGGGAGCACCAACACTGAGAGCACCGAGCCTGGGAGCACCCCAACACTGAAAGCACCGAGCCTGGGAGCACCAACACTGAGAGCACTAACCCTGGGAGCACCAACACTGAGAGCACTGAGCCTGGGAGCACCCCAACACTGAGAGCACTGAGCCTGGGAGCACCAACACTGAGAGCACTGAGCCTGGGAGCACCCCAACACTGAGAGCACCGAGCCTGGGAGCACCAACACTGAGAACACTGAGCCTGGGAGCACCCCAACACCGAGAGCACTAACCCTGGGAGCACCAACACAGAGAGCACTAACCCTGGGAGCACCAACACAGAGAACACTAACCCTGGGAGCACCAACACTGAGAACACTGAGCCTGGGAGCACCCCAACACCGAGAGCACCAAGCTTGGTAGTACAAACACCGAGAGCACCAACACAGAGAGCAGCAAGCTTGGGAGCACAGAGCCTGGTAACTTCATCTGCCTGAGTTATCACACAGCTGGACTTGGGGGTGAAGTCACTTTGTTGTAGCCGCCTCCACCTCTTGGCTGTGACCATGTTGGGGGCACCCCTTGTCACCCTCTCAATGTGTTTGCATGTAGCTAGGGAAAGGCTGCCACAAGAGAAGCCCAACTGCAAAGAGGCAGGCAAGGAAGGACACCCTTAGCTGAGCGAGCCGTGGCAGCTGCACCATGGCACTGGCCCTGGTCTGATACGAGGCACTGTGGGGCCAGCCTTGTCTATGGTATGACATTGTGGAAAGAGCTCTTCTGGCAGCCGTGACAAGAACCCATGCCTGGTGCAGATGACCCCCTTGGGTGCCTCAACATAGCCCTGACTCAGACCAGAGGCTGGTGCAGTGCTGGCTCCAACCGCAAGCGGAGGCAGACCAGCCCCTTGTCCTATGATAAAGTCACAGCAAGCTGGCCCGTCCCTGAGCTGCATGGTGCTGGCCGTAAGTCACAGAAAGCAAAGTCCTACACTGTGTGCCTATAACCTGGTGATGTGGCCAGGTTAAGAAGTGACAGTGTCTGGCTTCCTAGGGGACACAGGCTGCCTAAGGTGGCCATGTCCCCATCTGCATGAGCCCTAACCCAGTGACCATCAGCCCAGTCTCTCCTTCCAGATAGGGGCCATGGGACCAGGGAAATGTGTCAGAAGCACTGTCAGGCCTGAGCACATGGATGGCTGAGCTGATCTGGGAGCCCTACCCTGCTGCTCCTTGCTATGATAGGTAGGGGGCTGGTGCTACACACCTGTGACCATTTTGCTCACTCTGTCTGGGGTTCCAAACCTGCAAAGGCACTGCCATCCTACTGCCAGGCGAGGTCCCTGAACCTCACTCTAAGCATCTCTGGGACGGTTCCCAGGATGGTCCCACAGGCCAGGGTCAGCATATGGGGATATGCGGAACCAGGGGCCACCTCTGCTGGCACTGCCACCTATGGACCGAGACAGGCAGCTTCCATGCAGTGACAAGAACATGGAACTATGCAAAGGAGACAAGCAGCCGTTGCTTCCTCCTATGCCTGGGCAGACCTGGCCCAGGCTGCACTTCGGCCTTCCCAGCCCAGTGCCTTCCCTTCTGGTCACCTGTGGGCCTGCAGCAGGAGGATCTTGTACATGTTTATGCAAACCGTCTGGAGACTGTTAACCTGGAGTCACAGAGAGAAACAGAAATATCAGAAACTTCTCTGGGATCCCACATTTTCACTGTTTTATCATCTAGTCAAATGAAACAAGAAAGAAGGACATTGTGATGAGACACCGTCCCTCACCCCAGGGACAACAAGCAGGAAGGAGTGAGGCCAGTGCCACCCCTGGCCTGGCCAGTCCCTGCAAGGATGCTTCCTCAGGGGCCACAGCTTAGAGCCTGGGGCCTCCGCCCTACAAAAGTGGGGACTGTCAGTATACAAGTGCCACTGCCCACCGACACATACATATACACCTCTCAGTAATGCACACACTGCACATATGTATGCATACTGCATGCACGTGTACACACCCGCTCCCTCATGCACACCGCATGCGCACATACCTGCTCCTTCATGCACACTGCACACGCACACACCTGGCCCCTCATGTACACCATATGTGTACACACCCACTCCTTTATGCAGACCACACATGTACACACCGGCTCCCTCATGCACACTGCACACACCTACTCCTTCATGCACACCACATATGCGCACACCTGCCCCCTCATGCACACACCTCTCCTTCATGCACACCGCACACGCCTGCTCCCTCATGCACACTGCACACGCATCCATGTGCCTGCCCACAGCTGGGCATGCATTCACACATGCACATGCCCCTCGTGCACTCAGGACACATATACCTCTGTGGGCGTGCACACTCATGTGCACATTAGCATTTGTAGGTGCCCCCACATGCGTGTCCATACACTTGCCACACTAATAGAACCGCCAACCCCCAAGCCCTGAGGCATGACGTTCAGGCCAGAGCCTTCTGAACTCTGAACTCTGCAGTGGCCACCACCAGCCCGCTCACCTGCAAGTCCAGAAAGAGGCTGTGACACTTCAGCCGTAGGACTCTAAACAGTTTGTGACGCATGCTCCTGCCGGCCTTGAAGCCGGGACTGAAGGTGAGGCTGGCTCTGACGGAGGTCCGGGCATAACTGAGACAGGAGGCAGGTGTCAGACCCACATGGCCCCCAAGGCAGCTCCAGAACCTCCCCCACCCACCCAGCCTGAGGTGTGCGCCACAGGATGCCCTGTCTGTGGGCACTGCTTGCTCCACACACCAGCAGGGCTCAGTGCGTGCCCATGCGTGAGTGGGACCCCTGGATGACGCACACAACCAGAACACGTAACCCAGTTCCCACACACATTCACTCATCGTGTGTTCTAGCAAAATGAGCACAGGATTCAGCCCAGAGCTGTAATGCCACGACAAACCACAAGGTCACCAGCCCTGAGCTTCCGGAGCAGATGGTGCCTTTCCCCAGGTCACTGTGATTCGACTACAGAGAAGCAACTTGTGTGTGAATCTTGGGGAGGGGAGGATTAGGCAGCGCTGGCTATACCAGGTGCCTGCCTTCGTGGCCACGGAGAAAGGTGGGCCTAAAAGCTGGGGAGAAGCAGCTGCTGCCACACTCCACACTCTCACATGGACAGCCAGACAGATGGACGTGGTACACGGCCCACACCCTGGGGTGCACCCTTTCCTATCTGGCTTCTGAACACTCTTAGGCCAAAGTAAATTTTGTTTTTGTTACAAATTGTGGAGAACATGAGGGTTCGAGTGGCAGAGTGGGGTCTCTTCTTTGACACCTAACATCTGTCAGCTGCTGTTACTTGCTATGGCAGGACAGGCCACCCAGAGCACCTGAAAACAGTCGAGAAGCATCTTTGGTGACATCCTGGGTCATTTCATTTTTCCAGGACAGATTTCCAGGTGCTTTCTAAGAGTTCATTCAAACAGGCTGTGTTCCAGAGAACAGGCTGGAGGCTGGAAGGGCCCCAGCCTGAGTCCCGCCCTCAGCGACAGGCGGCAGGAGGGAGGGGGCTGTATTTGACAACTGGGAGCAGAACCTTTCATGAGTGTTCACCAAACACATCTGCCTTCCTTTACAGCCCACCCACTCACAAGTGCCCCCGCCTGCCTTGGGCCTCTGAGTCCGACCCACGCAGCGCCCTGGGGGCACAGTAAGGGTGACAGGAATGGCCACTGTATCTGCAGACTT
Source organism: Galagoides demidoff (assembly GCA_963574575.1). Taxonomy (NCBI): domain Eukaryota; kingdom Metazoa; phylum Chordata; class Mammalia; order Primates; family Galagidae; genus Galagoides; species Galagoides demidoff. The sequence goes on from CAUYQV010170381.1 coordinate 32,206, forward strand.
TCCTTCCTCTCCGTCTCACGGATGCTGAGAGCTGACACGCTGTGCTCATCAGCTGTCGCGAGTCACTGCATGTGACTCTCAGAGGCAGTGACCACTGTCACTCCAGTACAGCAAAGTCTTGGGTTTTACTTGCTCAGAACAACCCGCCATCCTTTACTGATGGGTCTGCCTGCCCATCGATGTCCTTCCCAACACAGATCGGTGAATGGTCACCTCTGTTATCTTTGTCTTTTTAAAAAATTTTTGATATCATTGCTATTTGCATTTAACTTTTCTTCTACCTAGAATTTGTCCTGGTATATGTTGTAAGGTAAAGTGCAACTTATTTTTTTTTTCTATAGTCTCAGAAAAAACTAATCTCTTTCCTATCAGCTGTACCACATGCCACGTTAGCAAACACTTTTGAAAGATGGAGCCTCTGTGTTGTTTGATGGTTCTGTCGATTAATTCTTACCACATTCTACCATCTGGGCTGTTTGGGGGTGAACTAAAATCTGGTAAGAATGTCCCACCACATCACTCTTTTTGAGACATTTCTTGGTCATTTTGCCCATTTTTTTCTCCGTACCCTAACAATGCCTTCCCATGGGTTCTGAGCGGTCACCATGAGTACATCTGTGCCACTGCCTACATCTGAGCTTTAGAACCACCCTGCAAGTGGGCACCCGCTGACCGAGTGGCCTTTGGAAGCACAGAATGTTCCAGCATGAGATAAATGATTCCCTGACCCTCATCAGTCCTGTGCCAGCCTCCGCCTGGTGTCAGGGCACTCTGTCTGTGCACAGAGGACATATTTTCCTCACTGCTTCATCAGTAAATGAGTTATATTCACTAATGCTGTGCTAGAGGCTGAGCCAGGGGTGCCCATCCTCAGAAAGGCCATAGCTTGGTGGGGAACAGAACAAGCAGGCAGAGGGTTCATGACTGACTGGTGTGGTCCGTGCCGTGGAGGTGCCTGGCAGAGGCAGAAGTGAGCCCTGAAGGCAAGGGGCAGCTGGCAGCCCAGGAAATCGGGAAACTACCCTGAGTCAGAGAGACTGGGAGTGGGATGGGCACAGAAAGGAGCTGGGCTTGTGGAAACAGGAAGCATGGACTGCGGGGCAGCATGGTGAGCTGAGGAGCTAGGGCATGGGGTGTAGGTGGGCAGTGGCATAGGAGGCTGAGGTCGGGCCATGCTGGGTGCCTGAGCAGAGAGCATCTATCTGCACTGGCCTCTGCCTTCACGGAGCTAGTTCTTAAGAACAAAGCACTGTTCAATTCATAATAATGGGAATTACCAGGCCAACAAGAGGATGCCATCTTCCACTACTATTCCAGAATTTTTATATTTTTCATGCCAAATGGAAAGAGCATGAACTCTGCACTCCACAGCTGGGCTGTGAGCTCTCGTGGCTAGGGAAATGGGACTCTGGGGACCTCATACAGAGACCCACACATTCTACAGCCCTGGTTCTTGAGAGCCACAATGAGGGACTCTTGACATTCAGGGAGGCCACAGTGAGTGTCAGAATGAGTGTCCTCCCAGCAAAGAGACTCATGCCCAACAGGGCCTGATGCCTCTGGCTTCAGAGCCAGCTGTCCAGACAGCACACTGGTGGTCGACTCTGCCACATGACTGCCTCTCATCAAAGCAGCACAGAAAGCTGCTCACCTGGGGTTCCCCTCACCGTGTTCACACCCCTAGTGGGGAGAGGAGGCAGCCTGTGGCCTCTGACTCTTGGGGGTAGTAGCATCTGCCCCCACAGAAGTAGGAAAAGGCATAGGCCAACCACAGTGCCTCTGGCCAGGAAGGCGCACGGCTCCTTGCCCACCAGGTACACCTACCTGGAGTAGTCACCAAACACCTCCAGGGTCTGGGTGTCCAGCAGCAAGCCGCACCAGGGGAACAGGCAGTGGGCTGGCAGCTGGACAAAGGCCGCGCCACTCAGGCTGTCGTCATCCACAGGGAAGTTCACCACTGTCTTCTGCAAGTTCACCATGCAGCCGTACTCGGGGACACCCCTGACCAGGGTCCTAAGGCAGAAGGCCACATCACCAGGGCTGAGGGACCACAGCCTAGGAGGGCTCCGATAACTCGTGAATTCCTAGAAGCCCCAGGCCGGTGGCCGGGGGCAGAGAGGATGCTGCCCCACGCTGCCCCACGCTGCACATGAGGGTGCCTGTGGTGTTACATGGAGAGTGGAAAGTGGGTGGACCCAGGACAGCTAGGACCTGGAAGGGCCCTGGTACTGTCAGGCCTGTATGCACACATGGCCACAGTCCCCGGTCATCCAAACACTAATCTGTGGCTTGGGGCAGACCAAGATCTGGACTAAAAAATCCCCCCTCATCATCACTCTTCTCAGGACACCTGTGACCACCGGCCGGCGTCTGAGCCAGATGCTGCAGTGGCAGCAGCCTCACATGGGGAAGGCCGTCCTCACCGCGTGGCAGGTGTGTCCCACCAGAGCCTTCCTGGAGGAAGGGGAGTTCTGCCATAGATGCATCCACCTTGCCTGCGGCCAGGCCCAGGACTCCCAGTGCGCTCTGCCCCACTGACAGTAGCTCTGCAGCAGGCCAGCCTCTTCCTACATCTGAACATACACCCCACCTCCCACTGGCCCGGGCCTTTTCCTGCCCAAGACCTTCCTAGCATAGCCACCTCCAGAATTTTCCACGCAGAAGCAATGACTGCTGCCCTGTCCTATCTAACAGCCACTGGCCACATATGACTCCTGAGGGTTTCACACCTGGCTAGTGCTTTTTACTTGGATTTTTCCTCATTTAATTTTAATGAATTTAAATTGTTGTGGTCCTCCGGGCTTAAGTGTGGGAAAGGAATTCTCATAACCCTGACAAGGGTGTGGCCATTTTTGAAAACACGCAATCACCTCCCCCAGACTCCAGGAATGTTTCAAGGCTATGTTCCTGGAAACACTCTACCCATATCCTGGCCATTATTAGGGAGACACCTACACCTTGACTCTAAGGGTAGGCCATACCCGGACCCTAAGGATAGGTCCACACCCCCACCTGCACTGGAAAGAGCCCTAGGCAACATCTGGACTCACTGCCCTGTTCCAGCCACACAGAAGTGGCTAATAAAAGCCTTTTGCAACTGTGTGGGAGTGGAGCTAACACCAGGTCAGTCCCCACTCTGCTCTTCCCCTCTAATAGTCTTTCCCTGTCCCTGGACTGGCCTCATGTGATTTCCTGCTGACTGTCACCCAGCTCTGTGCCGGCCTCCTATTGAGGAGCTGCATTGGGCGCTCAGCCCCCAGAGGCAGGTGGAGCTCAGGCCAAGCCAGGGGTCCTGCTGGGCAGATGCAGGTGGGGCGTCTAGGAGGGTTTGCACCTCAGACAGCCCAGTGGCCAAGCAAGCCACCTGGAAGCTGCCTCTCAGATGGCAACGTTTCTTTTGAGAGTTCAATTATAAATTTCACCATTACTCTGCCCTAGAAATATCACACTTTCTAATGCAAACCCAGAGACTGGGTGCCCTGAGAGGGCCCAGGTCCTTCAGATCACTTCTCTAAGCCAAGGTCCCTGGGCCTAATGTGGGGATGGGCATGTTCACAGTGAAATCATAAGAAAATTATTAATGTGTAGGTTTTAAAAAAAACTAAAATCTCTCTCCTGTTCTTTCTCCTGCCAGCAGGCCCCCTCCCCCTTTGTGGATCTGTTTCTACAAACTATTGAGAAACCCAACAGAGCAAAAGGAAAGTGAATTCTTTCTCCTAGCTTCTTTTGTCTTTTAAAATTTATTTCTTCAAGCCTCAAATGATTCCTGGGTGTCCCTGAAGAGGAACAATCACCGCTAAGGATTGGAAACACAGGAAAGCATGTCTTCACAACACCTTGTGAACTCTGCTGCAGGTGCCTTCCGCTTAAATTCAGCTGCCTGCTGGCTCTCAAGTCGCCCGTCTTCCTTTCTCTGGAATGCCGCCATCTCCCCACGTGCTCTCTCTCCCTCTTTCTCAACCCCTCTCCCCTCACTCTAATATAAAATAAAATTATACTTTCATATCCCAATGTTGGCCCAGAAAAATTCCTTTCTCATTCTATACTGAGCACCCTTTCCCCCCATACTTATCACCTAATTTTAGTTACAGCTACAAAACCAACTTTGGACCAGCCCCTCACGCAATCTCTATGCCACAGATGCCAGCATTTAGAGAATCTGAATTCCCAGCCTCCCCCAAAGACCCTTAAGGGTGTCCAGCTCTGCCAGGCCCAGCCTCTCAGCCTACAAGGGACAGAAGCCCCAGAGAGGAAGCCGCTCCCAGGCACAGCGCTCTGGGGCCTTTCCTCAGGGCCTGGGGGCTGCCACCCCCACTGCCATACCTGGAGACCTCCCGTGTAGCAGTCACTTGCCACCAGCACATCCCACATGCATGTGACTTGTGAGAGTCCCCATGGAATGGGCCCCCAGCTGTGGTGCCTCCCTCTCCCAAAGGCCACTGCCCGGTCAGACCTCTGCTCTTGGAGACCCAGCCCTGACAGAGGCCTCAGAGCATAGGACAGCACTTGCATGGTGACACTGCCTGGGTGGGAGAACATGAGCTTGGGACGCACTGCCACCGGCTCGTCCATCACACACAGGCCACAGAACCACCCCCCCACCCCCCCCGCCCCACAGATTTGGGCAAGGACCCTTACTTGAGGAAGGCTTTTGCCTGGGTCAGGTGCGGAGTCACCAGTAGGAAATCATCAACCAAGCGCAGCAGCAGCCTGCAGGGGAAGCACCGGGAGCAGGTTACATGTTACATTTGCTTTACAGAGAACCTGTGAGGATTGAACGTCCAAGTTATTTACATATTTGACGGGGGCAAGAACAAAGTAATTCTCCAAGTCAGCTGAACAAGAAATATAAGTTTCTAACAGAAATTGCTCTCCCTGTTTGGCTGAGAAAGAAATTCATCATCAGCAAAGAAGAACTGGGGTCTCTGGGCCCCACTGGCTGGGACGAGGGCAAAGGCAGACACCTGTGGAAATGGTGGGAAACTGAGGTTCAGACAGGTGCAATTCTGAGCCACCTGCTGCCCCATCCTGGGCACAGCTATGCTTCTTAACTCTGCCAGGTCCAGAAGCTGCCCGTGGGCAAGTCAGGCACAGCATGCTGCGTGGTCTTAGGCCCTGGTGTCTGGCACTGTCCCAGAGGGCTGACCTATGTGCTGGTGTCTGAAGGACCCTCCCCTGGTGGTGAAGCTCAATTTTTCTCTTTTACACAAAGGTACTTTAAACCGGAATGTGAACCTTAATTAAGAAAGCTTCATCATTGTGGTTTTGCTCTAATTGAAACTATGCTTTTAGATACCCAAGAAAAAAAACCCAGAGACATCAAATAAATGGCTGTGTGAGGCCAGTGTGCACGTGGCACCCCCTTCTCTATCTAGCTATTGTTTCTCAGTGCTGTGCTGTTACAATGAAAGTTCACTGAGTGTCACACAGCACAGGTTGGCCCGATGCTCAGCTGTGCTGACTGCACTAAGGCCAGGCCCAGGCTCAGTGGGATCTTCACAGGCCAGGGGCCATGCGGGGCCACCACCCGCACAGCCATCTCTCTGAGGCCCCAAGGAGTCACCAGGTGGATGTGAAGGGCCTGGGCACCCTTTGGCGTGTCACTCAGACACCTGTCCCTTGGCACAGCCAGGGCACACACCAGTTCCACCGAGGCTGTGATGTGAGGAAGGGCACATGGCCCTGCCTGGTTCTTTAGGACAAAATGTGTTAACATTTGGAGTCCCAGAAACACTTAAAGAGCCAAGAGTGAATCTACCCCCCAAACAAAGTCCTTGTGGCAAGCAGAGGCAGAGGCTCACCCATCCCGCTGCAGACCGGGGAACAGCTTATTCTCCATATCACCGTAGCACAGGCTGCAGAGGAGCGTGGACAGCACAGAGCCCTGTGGGATGCCCTGACACTGGGCGAAGTACCTGTGGGCAGGATGTGGTTAGGGGTTGTTCGCCCACCATCACGGATGTACACGTGCACTCACACAGACACACACACGGCAACACCTGGACCATGCCCCAAATTAAGGACCAGTTAGCCCCATTCTCCAGGCTACCAATGTGACTGCAGATGGTCTAATGTACATTAAGTTGTGTGACCATGCCCTTATTCTCTGATTCATTACTTTTTTAAAATTTTAAGTAAGAATTTTCATTTAAACCACCAGACACTTGAATTGAAAGGAACACTCGTCTGAGACTCAAGTCACTCCGAGGCTATTTGTCTACACTGCGGACAGCTGGCCCACGTGCAGTCAGGGCCTTCCCTCGGCGTGACAATGCAGTGATACGTGGAAATGCTCTGATCAGAGCAGCTCCTGGGACATGAAGGTGGGAGCAGCAAGCGTGGCCTCCGTGCTCCCAGTCACTCAGGACTCTTCCTGGCAGTAAGCCAGGGCTCAGCCACTCTGGAGATGGGATTTATGCTACTTCTGGGAAGTGGGGCAGGTGGTCTTTGTAATAAAGAGGCCCTACTCTCTGGGGCCTCCTGCCATTATTCTAGATGACTGTGGCTTTAATGCACAGAGACAAATGTGCCCACCCAGGAGGGGGCAGGGGATGTGGTGTGAGTCCACTTGGGCCACAGGGGACTCGTTTTGCCCTCAGCTTTTGAAGCCGCATGAGCTCTGAAGAGTTTTTTGCATGGTGACTTCTCTGGGTGAGGGGACTTTGCCTCAACCTGGGAGCCATCCACACATGTGCACAGGTGCGTCCCTGTCCAGTCACCCTGCTGCCCACCTACAGCTTGTGCCTTCCCAGGGTCTATCTCTCTGTATTTCCAAGTGTATTTTAGTACATAACAAAATAATGTTCATGGTTACTTGTAACCCAATAATAATAACTAAGTTATATATATATTTTAGGCAGAGTCTCACTCTGTGGCGTGACAGCAACCTAAAACTCCTAGATTCAAAGGATCCTCCTACCTTAGCCTCCTGAGTAGCTGGGACTACAGGTACCTGCCGCAACACCCAGCTAGTTTTTCTATTTTAAGTAGAGACAGTCTCACTCTTGCTCAGACTGGTCTCAAACTCCTGCGCTCAAGTGATCCACCTACCTTGGCCTCCCAAGGTGCTGGGATTACAGATGTGACCCACCATGACGGGATGACTTATATTTTTTAATGAACACTTCTAAAGCTTGGTAACATGGGTGTGTGCATCTGCTAAGAATGTGCCTAGTGAGAGACTCCCACGACCAAACTCGTCCTTTAGTGACCATGGCGGGAGCCCAATTCCTTCCAACACCATCTCATCAGACATGTGCTGGGGCCAGGTGCGGACGGAGGCCAGAAGGGGCCTGCTTTTGCTGCAGTGATTTAGTAAGGTTACCCAAAGGCACTTAAACGCCAGAGCAGGTGACAATGGCTGGGAGATGGGTACAGCCTGGCTTCAGCACAGGAGTGAGAGAGGTGCAGATTGTGGGGGGACCCGTGCCTCTGGCTGTGGAGGCTGCACAGGAGACAGCAAACAGACGTGGCGAGAAGACTCCCTAGCACATGTGTCTCTGTCTCTCCCCTAGGGGAAGTGACTCTCTCAGGCAGTGGAGGTGACTCACCAGCCCACTTCTCTCCTGTAGCATGTGAGACTCTTTTCAGCACACGTGACTCTTCCATAGCACACGACACCCAGGTGCTCAGCCACAGCAGCACAGCACTCACAGACCAAGGGCTCAGACACTCCCTAGTCACGCCCAGCCCCATCTGTGCAGGCTGACCTGCCAGCCAATGACCTCTGCCACCTCGACACTGGACGGAGTCTGGTCTTGCGGGAGCCACCTGCTGAGTGCCGACTCACCTGTGCCCGACCCTGACGACGTTGTTCCTCACAAAGAGCAGGAAGAGGTCAAAGAGGCTGCCGCCTGCCTCATTCAGCGAGGAGCTCTGGAGAAGCAAGTGGGGACGTGGGACACTGGGGTGACCCAGCAGGTGTGAGGATGGCCTTATGTCCCTTCTAGGGCAAGTTTTCATGGTAAAGTGAGGGCTAGACTGGAGTCCAAGGCCACTGTAGTGGGTGTGTGTCCACAGACCCATGCTGGTGGGACCCAGCTGGCTCAATGCTAAACATCCTCTGGGCCACCTGTGCATCCAGACAGGCCAGACACCCTCAGCCTGGATAGCACACCCACACGCAACCATCCACCTGGCCTCCTGAGCGAGGCCTGGGTCCTGGCAGGTGATGCCATTATCACTTAGGGGCGCGACTGTCCCCTAAGACTGGAAAGTGCACAAAACAAGGACCCACAACAGCCACAGAGGTGTGTGAGCAGAGGGACCACTGATGCCTGTGCTGAGGGAAATGGTCTCTGCTCAGAAGGTTAAGTGATTTTTATCCTCAATGGCGGCTCAAAGGAGTGTACAGGTCAAATCCAATTTATCCTCCTAAGGGGGGTGATGTGTGTTCCTCCAGCGTCAGCCTCTGTGGCACACTCACAGAGAGGCCAGAGAGCAGGACGGAACCCTGAGAGGCAGCAAAGAGCGGGAGATGTGGCTGCCTACAGCAGCGGCCTGGCCTGGTGTGGGTGAGATTCAGGACGTGGTGGGATCCCCCACTGATGATAGTTACAAACCCCACCTGTGGCTCCCCTACCCCAAAGAGCACTCTGTCAGCGATAAGCCATGTGACCCTCCTGTCAGGTATGAACCCCCTGTGGGGCAGCCCCAGGGACCTGCTCAATGACCACAGCATCCCTCAGTGAGCTGGTTGCCTGCAGGTGCTCCACAAACTGTCGCAGGTATGGCTTGAGGTCCTCAATGGTGGAGACCTGGAGGCAGAGGAGAAGGTGAGCAGTGAATGCAGCCACCCCTGGCCACAAGCTGGGCATGCACTTCTGCACTTCTGCAGGCCGCTCCCACGCCCAACCCCACCCACCACCAAGCACAAGCATGCTGACCTCTCCTGTCTTCCTGATCCACTGTGCAGCCATGGCATGCAGAGCCCCGAGAGTGTGGGAGGCAGCCCCACAGCTTCCCCCCCCCCGAGGCCTGCTATTCACCTCGGGACTGAGACCCAGTGCACAAAGGGGACACCAAGGCAGAGCTGTGAGGCTCCCCCCAAGGGCCTTCAGCTCAAGAGAGTATAAGATGAGCACCTGACTTCCACAGCATTCCCAGGCCCTATGAGTTTGCATAGTGCCACGGGCTAAAATCCCAAAGCGTGACTGAACTATCAGAACTAATCTGGGAAGCAGTAAAGGATGATACATAGAAAATCCCTGCACTTTTTATAACTATGTAGTAAACAACACGCTTCTCAGTAACCCATGTGTTAACAAAAGTCATAAGAAAAACTAGCAAATACTTTGAACTGAATGACAAAAAACCCCCCCACAATTTATCAAAATTCATGATATTGCTGAAGCAGTTCTTTAGAAATCTATAACCTTAAATGCTTGTTTAGAAAAGAAAGTTCGAATATCCATAACCAAAGTTTGCACCTCAAGCAGCTAGAAAAAGAAACCTAAAGAAAATATGAGAAATTAAAAGAAGAAATCAATCAAATAGGAAACAAATAGTAGAGAAAATTCAAACAATACAGTTCTTTGAAAAGATTAATAAAATGAAAAATCTCTATTAAGACTGACCTAGGAAAAGAAAATGGAGATTGTCGATACCAAGACATGAAAAGGGGTGTCACCTCAGAGTTCATAAATTCAAGAGAAAACTGACCCACATTTCACTCACAGGGAAATTCTAGCAATAGGAACAAGGCTGGGTACAGGGAAGTCACAGGGGACCAACAGCAGGACGGCACAGAGCAGACCACGGGCTTTATTTACATAGGAGCCATTGTGATTTGGGGAAAGCACGGCCTTTCTGATGAGGGGTGTCAGCGCAACTCCACACCTGGTCCACAGTTAACCTTGACCTTAAATCATGCACAAAAATTAGTCCCAAATAGACCTAGACGTGAAAGCTGAGACACTCAGTGTCGTTCTAAAAGGAAGAGTGTCCTCATGGCCTTGGGGTACACGGTCTCACAGTTTTAGCCATAAACAATGATAAAGTGGACTTTGTTAAAATTGAAGACCTTTCAAGAGGGAGGCACAGACTGTAAAGACATTCACGGCATGTGTGTCTGGTGACAGGCTTGTCCCCGTAACATATAAAGAACTCCCACAAATCACTAACAGAAGACAGATGGCCTCATTATCAAACGGGAAGTGGCTGGACCCAGCAGTGAGTCCACAAAGAAGACAGCCACAGAGTGACACATGAGAGGCACCCAGCACGCCACATCACCAGGAAAGCCCTTGAGATGGCTTGGACACCCACCAGACTGGCCACAACCAGAGAGCTGACACCACCTGTGTTGTAAGGACCTCAACTGGCCATGCATGTATCACGGGTGGGAACACAGCTGCACGACCACTCTGGACGTGCACTAGCAGTGCCGCTGGTACTGAATGAGCATCCTGCAACTGGCGACCCCACCCAGATGAGGGCTCTGCTCACCAAAACACACAACGTACTGAGGACCAGTCCTAGCCCACAAACCCCACCCATGGCATGAAGGATGTGGTGCCTTCATACACAATGCTGCCATGAAGGGACACAGCGAAATCTTAAGATGCCCAAAGCCACTTCCTGTCTAACGGCACACAATGGTGACTGACGGTGCAAGTCACTGCAGTGGAGTTCAGAGCTGGTGGCAGTGTGGAGTGGCCGCTTTGGGTAGGGCATGGGTGCATTTCTGGCCCTGCAGACCTGCACCTGAATGCAGGTATGGCCAGCAGGAGACCAAGAAAGTGGAACTGAGTGGTGCACTAGGTCTGCACATGATGCCCACACAGGCCCCCACAGAAGAGAAATACATCCCAGTGGGCTTTCCCGTGTCAACCCCCAGCCTGAGGCTCTGGGGGATCCCTCCACCTACCCAGTGGCAGCTATGCTTTGGAGGGTTAAGTCCTCAAGCTGCTGCATGCTAATGTCCCTTGGTCAGGAGCTCCACCTGAAGGGTTCTTTCTGGCCCTGTTAATGCCACAGGCCCTGTCACCACCCTTCCTCACACAGCCAAACGGCATCCTCAGTGCCTGGGCACACACAGGCGTGGCCCGGGGCTCCTGGGGGAGGCGGCCAGGGGACGTACAGTTCAGCAGCCACCAGCACATGTCACTGGCACCTGTCCTCACCACCCAAACCTGGATTGTAGTCCCCAAGGCCCAGCCCCATGAGAGAGGACCCCAAATGCAAAAGTCACCAAACCACACATAAGTGTGTGACCACGGCAGGGGGCCCTCCCAGCATAGGAAGCTCCACTTAGTACCCCATGGAGAGAGAGCCCATCATGCCACAGACACACCATAGATGTGTGTCATAGATACACATGCCTCAGACACACCCACACCACACACACGCGTGACAGATATGCCTACATCATAGAGGCACTTGGATCAGACACGTCTGGACATGGACACACATGCATCCTGGACATGTCCAGGTCACGGGCCCACCGAGAGCCTTACATGTGTCTTAAAGGACTTGCGGACATGTCCGTGGGCAGTCCTCCGGACCACAGCATACCGGCGCACACAGTATGTGTTCTCCTGTGGCTTGATGACACTGGCAATCACCTCCACGAGCCTGGCCTGGGGGATGGTGTCATAGGCCCCCGTCACATCCACCTGTGTGGCAGTACCAGACAACACTGGACACAGTGCTCATGCCTCAGTGGCCCTGTGGCACCTGCAGCCCCGTCCACAGGCTCACCCCTGCCATGCACACCCATCCTGCCCTGGGGCTCTGGCTGACTGACCCCCGTAGCCTTGGTCCTAAGGACCCAGGGTGGGATGAGCCTGTCTCTCTTCCTGACCCACAGGATGGAGGCCCCGGGCTCATGTCCAGGTGCTTGGCTCCTTCTGGAAGAGGAATGGGCATCCAAGGGTGTTCTCCCTGAGGGCAGGAGCCCCAGGAATTGGGGTACAGAGCTGGAGAGCCCATGTGCTGAAGGGAAGGGTCAAAGCCTCCGCCCAGGAGCCAGGTATGCTGGCAACTCCCCCAGGAATACCACCCTCTGCTAACATGTGTGACCTGAAGCAGGGCTGACCTGGCATGGCCCACAGCACCTGGCTGGTGAGTGAACAAGCTGTCGCAGGGCCCACCTTGACAAAATACAGTGCAGGCGCCACGTCCTGGGCCCGCACACGCAGTGCGAAGGCCCGCCAAGCCCTGTAGATATCGTCTAGGCCCAACACAGAGGCCCCTAGGAGGCCCGGGCGCCGCGTCCGCTCATAGTTCAGCACACTGAACAGGGTCTTGATGCTGGTGCTGAAGCGCTGAGCCTGAGCGGGGAGCATGAGAGAATGTCAAAGAGGGGCCCCAGCACCCTGTGCATAGTCTACCCCAGGCCCAGAGTCTCAGGGGACCCCCCCAGTGCCCACACTTGGCTGCACACATGAACCTCATGTGATCCCTGCCCACCCCCCTCAGAAGCACTGGTGGAGGGTCAGAGCTGATAGCAACTTGGAAGACACCCGAGGCCAGGTCTAGGGACCCAGAGCTCGGCAGGCTGGCAGTAGCAGCAGCAGTTATGCCCTGTCCCCTCTGCCCTGGTGTATGGAGGCAGGTGGTGCCACAGTGCTGGTGTAGGACTACCCGGCCATAGCACCACAGGGACCTGCTGTGTCCTTGCCCAAACCAGCTGCTCCCTGGGGCTCCGGAGCCCAGCCCCACCCTTCCTGGGTCCACCCCATACACGGCTCTTATGGATGCAGAGACCACTGGCTCCTGGCCCCCTCGCTGTGCCTACCCATGACTCAGGGTGTGCTGTGCCCTCCTCGTGTGCTGTGCCCTCCTCCAGCCCCTCGTCCTAAAGACACCAAATGTGGTAGATCCTCTAAAGTGGAAATGAAGCAGAAGCACAGTCACCCTTGTCTCTCTGCGGGATGTTCTGGTGCCCACGATATAATCCATATTCACGATTGGCCGCAGCCCACTGGGCTTGGGGATGAAGCGCAGTTTGGATGTGGGCAGGGCTGGCCTGGCTTCCCGACGCTGCCTGAGCTCTGCTCCTGACAGCTCCCGCAGCTTTACCCTCTCTTGGTGCTGCCTGTGACAGAGCCCAACAAAAACATGGGTCCCGCAGGCGGGGTGGTGCCTGGGCAGACACCCAGCACCCAGTGCAGCGCTGAGCCCAGGGCCTCACAGGGCCCTTGTACGCAGCGCACTGGCCCCTTGGGTACCCCCACCAGCCAAATCCCTTCAGCTGCAGAGGGTAGGGAGGCTGCTCAGGGCAGTCAGCGAGGGTCAGAATCTGCTCCCCAAACCACCCATGGGTTTCCAGCACTCAGCTGCCATGCCACAGGCTGGGTTGGGCCTGGCCACAGTGAGCAGGTGGAAGCTGGGTAGGTCTAGGTGGGGATGGGAGTGCTCAGAGCCCACAGGGCAGGGCTATTGCTTACCGTCACCGAAACACCTTCTGCTTCAAGGTCCCAGAGACCTCCTGGCCCAACCCTGCCTGGCAGGTGAGGAGCCAGGGGACTCTAGGGAATCGGGGCCCAGCAAGGCACCCCTATGGGTACCCAGGCAGGGCCACACGGCTTGAAAAGCACATGCTGGTGGGGATGCTCGGCACTTCCGTCAAGGAGGGGAGGGGAGGGGGCAGGGTGATTGGTGGGATCACGCCTATGGTTCATCCTATAAGGGTATATGTGAATCTCTCTAAATGTAGAGTATAAATGTCTTAACACAATAACTAAGAAAAAGACATGAAGGCTATGTTCACCAGTTAGATGAAAGTATTTCAAATTGTATACAGAAACAGTACCCTGGGCTCAGCGCCTGTGGCTCAAGCGGCTAAGGCGCCAGCCACGTACACCTAAGGTGGCGGGTTTGTATCCCAGTCTGGACCCACCAAACAACAATAATGGCTGCAACCAAAAAATAGCCAGGCGTTGTGGCTGGCGCCTGTGGTCCCAGCTACTTGGGAGGCTGAGGCAGGAGACTCGCTTGAGCCCAGGAGTTGGAGGTTGCTGTGAGCTGTGAAACCACAGCACTCTACCCAGGGGGATAGCTTGAGGTTCTGTCTCAAAAAAAAAAAAGAAACAGTACCCAGTA